>CM016563.1:10184082-10393181 GCA_003412495.2 Echium plantagineum | reverse complement strand
ACATTAAATTATTTAATTATTAAAAATAAAATAGTTACCTATATATAATGTATATTTATTTAATCATTTTTATCATACACATATTTTGAATTTCACAAAAATATTTATCATCATATATTCATGTAAAAATTAATGTAACAATATATATTTTAATATAATAACCGAACTCGCACAGGTTGAACTGTGCACAAACATCTAGTTGGTATGTTATCAAGCAACTTGGCTTGGCTTGATCAATCTTCTCAATTATAAGCTATGCTTTCATCTAAACTGTTTGTCCCACATAGTTGATCAAGAAACTTGAGCATAAAATATTGTCTGAAATTTTCTACCAGTCATTATTTATTTACAATGAAGATATATGTGATTCAACAATTTTATCGAAAATATTGAGTTAATCGATTAGCCTAGTGGAAAAGGCTCTCGCTAGTGACCAGAAGATTATGGGTTCGAAACTTACTTCATCGCTAATTTACAACAACAAAAAAAACAATTTTATCGAAAATATTAGGCACAAACAAATATAAGAAAGCAACAAAAGGGAAACGACATGAAGATTAAATAAGAGTATAATCAACAAAATATGAAGTTCCAATATCTCTATATCTCTAGCCTAAATTAAAAATGTGTCAGCACCAACTCCTAAAACGTGTATCTAGATAACATAGAATAAGACTTTGCCGCATATGTTACAGTTGGATAGTATCTCCTCTCCCAACATCTAAACATACAATTTCACTCTAAATATAAGAAAAACATGAAAAGGAAATCATCAAGAAAAATGAGATTAACCATATGTATGTGTAGGAACATGTCACAATCTCAATCTTCCAAGCTATCAAGGAAGCCTTGCAGCTCCTTCAAGCCTTCAGCAGAAATACTCCGATGCACCCTCCCTCGTGGAACGATCAAATTTGGTGGTGGTTGGGACTGAAAGCAGACCACCACGACTGCTAGGTTGTCCCCGCTTCTTCGTTTTATAGCTTCATCCACCAGATCCTTGCTGCACATTACTGGGTCATTGTGCTCTTGAAGCCTCCGACGTGCAAAGTCCACTGCGTTTTGACTCATGAAGACGTCCCAGATGCCATCACAGCCAATGATAAGGAACTCGTCCTCTTCTGTGAGCCTTGTGTTCATGAGTTCAGGCTCTGCACTCAGAGGTCCACCTTCCATAGCTTTCAGTCCTTCCATGTGCCAATCTCCAAGAGCACGAGCAACATTAAGCTGGCCATTGAGATATCCATCGTCAACATATCCTCCAGAAGCTTCAATACGCCTTTTTTCCCTGATGCAAGCCGGTTTATGGTCCCTAGACATCTCAATAGCTTTGCCCCTACGACAAAGCACAGCTCTGCAGTCTCCAGCATTAGCTACCACTAAAGAACTGCATTAAGCATGAAACAAACAACAAATTACAAACTTCCTTATGTCATGGTATGTTGTCGATTGTTTGAAACTGTCTAGTTTCCTTTGGTCCCAATAACAACCCTAGAAGAACCTATACATAAATATAGTAAAATCCGAACCTCCCAATAACAAGAGCAGCCAAAGCAGTGGTACCAGAAGCAAGATCAGTATCGAGGGTGCAAGCTTCAGCAAAAGCATGATCTGTTTGCACAAAGGCTGCTGCAATGACCCTCTCAATCTCACTAGGGAATTCCTCATCCTGGACAATGAACCTTGGCAAATGGTGACATGCAAAGTCAGCTGCATGCTTACCTCCATGCCCGTCAAAAACCTGGCCCAGGAGTGAGTGGGGTGATTCAGAAAAAAACAAGCAAGCAAATACATTGGTTTCAGTTGCAAAATTTTACTATGAAAGTCAACCAGAAGGTGTAATAACACATTCACAATATGATAACCACTTCCCTTAATTTTTATAATAAGTCAACGTAGATTGTTGAAATAAAATGGAGGAAGTAACACATTATATCATAAAGTGTATCTAGGAAAAATAGACACCTCCACTACATAAAATCAAATCACCAATAAGATGATCACTGATATTGAAGAGGCACGTGTTTCATTGTTTGAAGAAAATTGTTTTCAAAGTTTTGCTCATCTAAAAAATAATGTAACTTACTTTCTACAAATATATCATTTCCTTCGTTTTAATTTTGTGAAACTTCTCATATGCTGAACAAATTTTGAAGATACAGGGTCAATCGAAGGAGATGCAGAGTCTAAGAGATAGGGGACCTGTTTAGAACCTTTCCTAAACCTTAAACTTAGTTATCGATATTTTCTCTAAGTACAATTGAGGCTTAGAAGTTAAAAGTATTAAGGGGTGGAAACCAAAAGCACTGTTAAGATTACTCCAAATGAGCCCAAATTGTCACATGTGAAAGTCCCACATTGAAAATAAAGGAGAGAGTTAATCACTTAATAAACTAGGGAGCTACTCCACTTCTCACCAATTGGTTTTACGATGGTGCCTCCTTGGGTTATGAAGTGTGCTCTCTCTCCTCATATGGGTGTGGCCCAGGCCCGATTAATGAAAATTCTACATAACATAATCAACAATTGTGTCCATTCTAGATTCTTGCCTCATGGTCTTAAGTAAACATGTGGCCAGAAAGTTAAAACACAGTTTGTGTCTGTTGTCACATAGAGGTAAAACTTAAGCATTGCTACAGCTGAATTAATGGTTACCCCATAGAAGGCGCTCGGCCCTTCATTGGCATCCTTCAACCCATAGTCACGCATGAAATTGTCAGCACAGATGTAAACATCTTCCATAGATGAGCGAGAACCTCGATCTGCCCATGCACCAGACCGTAAAGAAGGAACATATGCAGTCCTGCGGAATTCTGAACCTAGACTAGGTTCAAACACGACATCAGGGGAAGCATTCTTCACCTGGTAAATTGAAAATTAGAATGCTAAATTATCAATATAAAAGATTATAATGAAACAAGACAACTAAATACCAATAGTTACTCCCCAAGAGAATTGGGAAAATGTCAACAGCGAAAGAGCACATGTTTTCAAAAGAAAAAAATTATTAAATGGTCTTTTAAATGCTACAAACAGATGCACATCATGTAGTAAGATTCTAAGAATATGTCTGTATCCTCCTATCTGACACTCAAGCCAATTGACGAGAGAATCATAAAAGCAGAATCCAAGTATGCCTGAACCCTCCTCTCTTTGTAGCAAGAAACCATATGCCATTGTTGAAGAAGCTTACTCCTTTAAGAGCATACCAAAAGCCAAGTCACACGCATAAACTCAGACACTCGCACTATATAACTATAATAACAGTTACGTACATGCTCCCGAGAGTTTAAATGAACAGAAAAAATGTAACTACCACCCATGCGCCAACTTTTTAGGGCATGGAAACAACATACAAGACCATGCTATCTATTATAAGTCATCACACTTCATGATTTATATAAATAAATCTTCTTACATCCCAGGAGACAAATATTAGGGTTCATAACAAGCACAAAGACTGTCATATGGAAACAGAATCTCAATATCTATCGACAGTACTCTTATGTAATTAAGACAACCTTAATTTCAGCATATTAATGCAAACAAGTCAGCAGTGCAAGCAAGTTCAAATTACAAATACAGTGATGAAAAAACAAAACAAAAAAGTGCATATTTCCCTATCGAGCATTATCTTCATTAAGATTTTGTAGATAACGAATTTGGGGAAGAATCATTTCCTAACACCAAAAACTGCAATTAATATTTTTCTCCTTCAATTTCAGATTTTTATGAGATCACAAAAAAAAAGATGATAGGTTTAGAGATACAATAGTTATGGCTGATGCCATCATATGCTAAGATGATATGTAAACTACTTATGTAACTTTATTCTGAATCAATACTATCTTGTTAATAGTAAACTACTCCTAAAATACAGTATCTTTTTATATATTTTCATCAAATACTAAACAAAAATAAATATCCAAGTTCACAATTTAAGAAATAGCCATCAAAATTCAAAACCCAACAATCTTTTTCAGTTTTGAAATGTAGGAGTACTAAACATACAAACTTTTTCTAAATATTTCTTAAAAATACTAAATATATTATACAAAAAATAAATATTTTTGTTCAAAATTAATAAAGCCACCCTAAACTTCACACCCCATCAGCATTTCTGAGATATGAAAACTAAACAAATAAAATTTAAGAAATAACAAACATTAAATACCAAAGAAGGGTGCCTAATGAGGGACTTGTTGGTACACAAAGAAGGACCATGTCCAGATGAGCTCAAGAACTGGCGGTAGCCGGCGGGGATTGGGTTCGGTGGCCGGCTAGCGGAGGCGCCGCCACTTGATTCATTGTTCAACACTAGCTTACTTCCTTCCATTCTCTATAATAGTATTCATCTTCAATAATAAATTTAATTGAAATCTTCAAGTGATTAAATAACTAATTGATGAAATATATGGGTATGGGTTGAATTAATTGGTCAATGTGGGGTGAAATTGAGGAGAATTTTGAGGAAATTGAATTGGGATTATTAGGGTTTATGTGATATAGATTTGTATGTTATGGAGGTTATTTGTTGAGATTTGATGGAACAGGTTGGGGGTGGGGGTAAGGGTAGGGGTGGGGGGGGAGTTGGTGGGGTTGGGCCGGTGGGGTGTTTGGTAGTACTTTGTAGTTTTCAGATTTGGTTTTTTGTTTGTTGGATAAAGGGTAAAATATGAATTTTCATTGATGGGTGACGTGTCACATAAAAGACCTAACACGTGTCTTTGTAAAACTAACAAAAATAGGTGGTAGTTGCATGAGAATGGTTGTTGTTTCTTTGTTTTTCAAGATAGGATAATTAATGAGTAAATTGGTTAAATGATCCTTAAAATTGGGTTCAAGTTGCCTTTTGGTCTTCAAAAATACAGAAGTTATAACTTAGTCCACGATATTGGCCAATGTTTGCAGATTGGTCCAAAATTTAGTTAAAGTATTAATTTTTAACGCCCCAATGACGATTGTAGTTCACTCCTAAGTTAATTTTATTATTACCATTCTAACTTATTAACAACACATGTAATTCACGAGGCGCGTGGCTGTTAATATTTAACAGCACCGTTAAATTTTGGACCAATCTGCAACCGTTGGTCAATATCGTGGACTGATTTGCAACTTTTGTACTTTCGGGGACCAAAAGACAACCTGAACCCACTTTCAATGACTATTTCAGCAATTTGCTCGATAATTAATAGTCAAATGATACCTGATATTACTAAAGTTTTTTTTATTTGTCGGATTAGATTTTCATATTCATTTTCGATGTAAATGCATAACTGAAATAAATATTAATGATTGATTTAGTAAATAAACAAATTTTAATGATGTCTCTTGTCATTTGACTAAATAATATTCACGAGTATTTTGACACAAGCATTTGATATTATTATTATTTGTGTATCATAAATAAATATAGCTATTCTACAACAAAAAATGAAGAGTGTTTATTTTATAATAAGTTGGTTAATAAAAAATGAATATATGATAGACAAATATAATGTCAAACTATTAAGATACAATCATTTTTCGTTGCTTCTTAACATGAGAACGTAGAACCATATCAAAGCTTCCATTATTTTGTTTCATCTAAGAAAATATTCAGCACATGAACTGTTAATTAGGAGTATATGACAATTTAAATTACTTAACATTGACTTATTTGTAGGAAATCAACACTATAATTGAGAACACACACTCGTGTTTTGCATTCACAAAAATCGGTCTTAAGTTTGGTTAGAATAAAATTGATTAATGCATCGTAATTATTCAACTAGCCGTTTGTACACAGTCCAATTTGTATAAATTTATTCTTCTTACAAAATTTCTTTTTTGTATAACTAATTTGATATTGGAACGAACTTTATAACATATGTATGAAAAAATATGTATAAAGATCATACTGTATTCAATTTCAAAACTGAATTTGAATGAACATAAATATGTCAGTATTACATATAAAATTATACAATTTTAAATTACTTGATAAATAGTTAAATAGAAGTTATTTTTTTAATATCAACATATCACTTCTTGATTGGTCATATGAGAACATGAGACTTCATTTTTATGTAAGTGTAACTTCCAATGCTCCTATTACCTAATTATATATAGTAGATAACTTAAAATAAAGAAAGTTAGGAGGAAAAATGAAGAAGCTAAATATAGCAGTGAGTAAGTTGGCACTATTGATGGTCAAATTAGAAAAACTAGAACACTCTAGACTGATTTTAATTTTTCTTGGTCAAATATTATAAAATTTGATCATGAATTATCATTAAATGATAAGATATTGAGTAATATTTAATACTCCACATTACTATAGACTAGGTGAAGTAATAAAATTAATAAATAATTAAAAAATATTATTTTAAAATTAGGATTAATGGTTGGGGACATCATTCAGCTTTCCACAATATCGCTAATTGATCACTTGGCTTTTAAAGGGTCTCAATTGATCAATTATCTTTTAAAATTAATTGTGTTTGCAAATTAAATGTTGCTGGATAATAGTATTAGCAAAAGATAAATATAATAAACATATAAATAATCTTTAGAAAAACACATATGAACATGTTCACATTATAAAAGACAATGGAAACATTAATGATATAACAATGTAACATTAACAAATTTTATTTTATATTATTTATTAATGGTGTTGATACGATATTGATATGTACTTAATTATCGGATACTATCACATATATTATTATCAATAATTTTGATACTTATCATAGTAATGGTGAGAACAAGCAACAAATGAATGTTAATTCTGACAAGTTGTTCACTCTAAATTGAAAAGAAGAAGCGTGATAAAAAAAATACTTTAATATGGTCACACATGAAAGAGACGGCAGTATCGTTTATTTTTTTTAGAGGTTTTATTATATAATACTTATATTCACCTACATTAAGCTTGAGAAATTGTTTTTATTTATTCCAAACGGAGTACAATAAATTTCACCTAGATTCACATAGGTTCACCCTAATCCAAATGAACCATAAAACAACATCATTTGGGTGTGTATAACCGTTCAACTAAATAACATACTTTTGAATGTCACTTCTTAAAAATTTATTTGTATGTACTTTATAGTTTAGACGTTTGAAACTGTCTAAATCATATTACCAAACTGCACAGTTAAGAAATTTACAATGTCGGTTTTAATTTTCAATTTTTAACGATCACCAATGTGATGCCAATTTGAAAATATGACGAAAGTCGACCAAACCGAACCATGTGGACTTGAACTGTTATACACACCCAATTAATGTTGTTTTAGTAGTGAAATGATTACATTACCCTCCTATTTATAAATGTAGTGTCTTAGAAAATTTGATTTAGAGACAAAATAGTCATTTAGCTTCTAAAAAAACACTATTTGGACTTATGTGGGGAACACTATGCAACAAACTTGACCAAGCCAAATGTAATCTAGATTCGAAAAGAACCCATATATACCTAGCTACAAGGTGTTAACTATATCTACTGCTAGTAATAGTTAATCTTTTCAGTCATGAACAGTGCTCCTGAGTTTTGATAAATTAATTATTAAATTGAACTACCTTGAATTAATTTTTCGAAAACAACATAGTAATAGTGCAGCTCATTACAAATAGATTCTTACCTTCCTTCCAACTACTTTCAGATAAATTCAAATATATCGAATAGACTTGGCAGACGATGATTCCACCTGATGGGAAAGACCAAAACAATGTGGATAGTTAGGAGCTTCAAACTTTGTTCATAACGTTCCTGCCATGACAACTTCATGCCGTTTCACCCGAGACTTCTTCACTTGTAAAAAATCATGGCCATTTAGTTTATACTACCAGCAGGGGAGCTTGGACCTACAAGCTCGCTATCAAAGTAAGCTCGAAAAAAAATGAAGTAGAAGGCTATCAAGAACACCTCAATGGGAGAGGCATGAGTAGCTGTTACATAATCCTGACTGCAAACAGAATGAAACAAGTATGTCCAAGTTGATTGACAAATCATACATGCAAAAAAAACTTCACCTCGTAATTCGTTGGAAAAACTCCAACATAGAAACAAGATGGCCCAACAAGAATAGCAGGGACTATCTGTAATCTGCATACAGGTCTTAGAAAGTTGCAAACTGCAGATAGATTAAGTGGTACCCCTACATCCCTAATAATTCAGATTCAGATCAAGTTGTGCTAATTATTACTGCGAAACTAGTTCATTTAATCTTTCAAAAAACAAACTAGACGATCTTCTAAAGGTCGAGCTTGTATAAGATTAGGGGTTAATGAGCCCGGTCTTTCCCATGTGTAAAACTAGAAGTCCAGTCAAAAGTCCTCTTAACGCTTTAGAACAGTGGCTTGTAGAGATATAGATGAGTCATCTGAGAAATTAACCTAGCAGGCGTGTGTAAGTGTGTAACCCTATGGAAGAAAGAATTGCGAAGAGAACAATATAATGATGCACATGAAAGATAGACTTCTGGTAGGATCATAAGAAATATAGAGTGGGAAGAATTTCATAATCACATTGTAGCATATTTTAGAAGATTAGAAGAGGTTGAATTAGTTCAATCCTAAAGACATAATTGTAAACCTGCACATCATCTCCAAAATGGAAAAGGTGCAGTAAGGTGAATTCAAATGAACATGTGTTTTTTCTTTAAAAAGAGATATCCCAGTGGAAAATGCAGTGAAATTGGAAGAAAAGAGGACAAACCAGACTCATAGGAAAGGTGATTTTACTGCTGATATCCATTTTGCACATGCCTATTATCGTAGTCTTCACTTCTTCTATCAGCATCATTGCCATTAACCTTGGAAGCTAGATTTGCTTCTTCCTTTTCCCTATTCCACTGCTCAATTCGTGCACGCCTCTCTACACTACCGTCCCTGACAGGACTGCGATCCCTCCGACCACCAGGGCTCCTGCTCCGTCCCCTTCTACGACTAGGACTTGTGCTTCTGCGGCGCCTGCTACGACTCTCATGGTAGTGATCCCTGTCATCATGCCTTCTACTGTGATGGCTTCCATGACGGTCATCATAGCTCTTGTGCCTGTAAGGACTAATGCTTCTACTGCGACTTCTGCTATGGTAACTCCTTCTGTATCTTCCAAACAAGTGGCGCCTCAAATCCCTAAGTTCATTTAGATGCAAAACAAAATATTAACAATTAAAGCATTAATGATTTTAATAACAGCAATCAGTATCCCAAGCATTACTAACACGAAGTTATCATAATTACACATATAAAATAAGACTCACCTGCCAATTTTCTTCAGGTGCATAAAGTTGCAGTACCCTCCACGATTGCAGATGTTCTCCTCATACTGCCGACATGTTGCTTCGCGAAAATCAGTAACCGGAGAGAAATCAACTATGATGGGTCTTCCTGGGTTGGTTATTAACATATATGAGACACAGTTGAAATGATAATCTATTTATGGCGCGACGAATATAAAGTTAAATTAACCCAAATGATGCAAGAAAGCTATAAACTTACCAGCGTAAAACCTTCCAGTCAGATTTTTCAATGCATTTGCAGCATGCTCTTCTTCGCTAAACTGAACATAGACGTTGCCTACCTGCCAAAACATCCATTAGTCATTTAGTCCTCTAATATCAAAAGAACAAGGAGAGGCCCAACGTGGTACTTAGGAATCCATACCATGTGATCAGCCAGGTTATCACAAATATTCAAGCTCTCAATCTACCCATATTTGCTGAGCTCTTCAAATAGATCTTCATAAAAATCCTACAAGTTACCAATACAAAACAAAGAATTTCACGTCATATAAAATATACAACTCCACGAGACTCGTGTTCGTTAACTGTGGCTTATGACTCAGGAAAGGTAAATTCAGAACAATAGAGGGCAGCATAAGCATTCATATTTTGAAGAAACTAAACGATATCCTCCCAAAAACATTCTCTAGTTTGACTTTCAATGGTCAAAGGCAACGTTGTAGCTTGATGTACACGAAACAACACAAAACTTTCGATTTGAATCGAAGTAATCATGTTAATAGTAAAATATGTATGAGCATTGGAGATATATTTTCAATCAAATATTTAACAAAACACAAACAAAAAATACTTGAGCTCAAAGTAAGAAATTAGACAAAAAATAAAAGTATAAGAGAAACTGTCGCACAAAAGTGTAACAAATGATCAGAAGCCAAATTATTAATCTAAAATATAATTTCACATGAAATTCTTACATACAGTTCCATAGATCTATTCTCCCATTCTTAAGCTAGTGTTTATCACACTTTTATTTACGGTATATTCGTAATATTATTTAATCTTTAATGAATTGATATTCGGATCAAATAAATAAGAACGCAGTTGGAATAAACATAAAACAGTTCCAAAATTTGAAAACAATCCTAGGCAAAGGAGCAATTAGGATGTACCTCGAAGTGTTGTTGCAGTTGTTTGGGGGGGATGGGGTTACCCTGGGAGTCGACGCCGGGGGTGATCATATCGGGGCGTTGGTACATGTTGGAGAGGAGGAGGGTAGGGCTGATAGTGGGCTTAGTGTGGAGACGCGAGCATCTGTCTCCGTGTCGACACGCGCCTATCTTGAAGTAGAATGGGCAATTCACTCTGTCCTTTTCCGTCCCAAATATCGATGCTAAATGCTCCGCCATCACCAGAAATTGGTGTTTCTCTTGGTCGAGAGATTCGAACTCTGATAACAATAACTCGTTTGTTTCTCGGTTTAACTATTTTCTTCTTGAGAGAGAAGTGGAGGAGGGTTTGCGTCTGGTTTTAGCTTTTCTTGCTTCTTCTGGATGTTTCTAAGGACTCCATCCAGACAGAATATTGTTTACCCTTTATTTTTAAGATAAGAGGGTCAAAATAGTCATTTAGTAACTTCAATATTTGTGTTCTGGTGTGCAAATAGTGTTTTCCGTCGGTTGTTATAGAGTAGAGTCGAGTTCAGATATAGCCGAACCGATCAGAACTAAACCGGGCCTTCCCAAAACTTGGCTCGACAAGGATTCGGGTCTCAACTCAGACCGGGAACGAGCTTGACATATGAAATTGAAACTAGATACTCGAATCTGCTTGAACAACACAAAACCAATTCTAATCGACTCGAGTAGTGTTTGATGAGTACAAATTATTATTTACACATGGTTTCTCTGTATTTTGTATGTGTGATGTTTAAAGGGATTTTTGTTAGGACTTAGGAGCAAAATACAGTAATAATACTTTAATGTGGATGGACACTTTAATTGAGCAAAACTACAAAAATGACTAAGTTAAAGCTCTAAGAGTCAAACCTAAACACTCGGCATGACACAGGTAAAGCCTACCAATTGAGATAAGAGTGAACTTGTTCTTTGATATAGTTGTTATTCCTAACATTTTTGGTAGTCCGGTGTATATTTGGACCACCCTTAGATCCGTCAATAGAAGACACGAATCGTCAAAGTCTTTATTGAAATGAAATCCAATTGTTTAAGTGTTGTGATGATGGTGGTCACAGATAAATGTTGCAAAATTTTAGTAACACCTAAATGTTGCAAAATTTCTAGTCAAAATATCGATATTTTTAATATGACTAAATTGTCCTTGATTTAAATAATAATTTGAAATTGAACATGTAAAAGTCACTTATGGTGTGTTTGGATCGGGATGAATCAGAGCGAGGATAATTTTTTAAAATTATGGGAAGGGATTAAAACATTCGTAGCAGATTACTCAAAATAATTCCCTAAATTTTACTCCTAAAATCACTTTTTTACTTTGAAGGGATTGATCTAAATTTTGGTACAAAATCAGATTTCATATTTTTACACCAATCTCAATAGAATAATGCCAAAATGGAGAAGAGAGATTGATGTAAAGATGAAAAGTTGGAGGGAAAATGAAAAATATAATATTTTTGTGGAAAAGTACATTTTTGAGAAAGGTGTAGAAATAAGCTTGGTGGATTTTTTTTTTTTTGAGATTTTGTATACAATAGAGCATTTGATATTTTGCATTTTTTACACTTGTTACAACTTTACTATTCTATATATAATGAGGATGTGTTTGAGTCATCTATTGCAAATGCTCTTAGTGGGAATCAGAGACAATATATTTTATTGTTGTTTGTGTACCATAACTATAAATTAGGAAAATAAGGGGGAATGTGGAAAAATATAATTAAAAATGTGACTCCATTATCTTTCGATTTAGAGGGGAGAAAATTTAAGGGAATCAATGGTGATGGGGGTGGATTAGCGGTAATGAATTCTCGAGTTTTTTCTTGCAACCTAACTTAAGATGGCCTAACTTTATATCTGAACCGTTGGATCAACATTAAATAAGTAGTTGGATTTTATGTTATTTTTATGGGTGCTTATATGGACAGTTTTTACTTTTGATTGGTAAAACCTAAGTCTATATATAGTTAGGCTCTAAGTACAACCGGAATTCTCGAGTTTTAGTAACTAATTTTAGTTCCCAAACATGAAAAAATATTAAATTTATCTCGATTTCTCTGATTCACCCCAATCCAAACCCACCATTAAAATTGTTGAAAATGATCCATAGGCATATTTGAAATATCTCATGTGCTCAACACTATTTACTTATTTAATTGAGAAGACAAATCAAGAAATTGAATGACAATAAATATCCAACATTAAGGTGAGTGAGCATATGATATGTAACTAACCATCACTATTTATTTAATTTAATCCAATGAGTAAATAAATAGGAAAAGATTAAAGTTCGAAATTTGATTGTCGAGTTTGGTATCGATGCATGTAGCGGTGGATCTGAATCTTAATTGGTTTCTGCAATTCATCATTACCACATTCGTTGTGGGCATAGGGTTTGGATTGCACCGTTTCTTGAAGAACACTGCTTCTAAATTCTTCCTTTTTGAGGACCCCATTAATAACCATTCTTCTTCTTCTATTTCTTCTTCTTCCAATACGACGTCGTTTAGTAGTAGCACAAGGGGTTTTGATATGGCTGCTGATGCTGCTGAACCATGTGCTGTGTGTGGAAAACTCACTAAGAAACGTTGCGCTCGTTGTAAGATTATCAGCTACTGGTAAACCACTTTCCTTGATTATTTTTTTCTGGACAATTTAAAAAGAAAGAAAAGTAAATCATATCTTAAAAAGATTGTCCATTGTTGAATCTTGATAGTTTGGTTTTCTGAATTTTGAAGTCAAGAATGTATTTAACTCCTTTGCTTGATCTTTTTTTTTGTTGAAAAGTTATTTTCTTACATGTCTCACAAAGATTGTCCATTTTTTAATTTTGATAGTTGGGTTTTTTAAATTTTGAAGTCAAGCATGTTTTAACCCCTTTTCTTTTATTGTTAAATTTTTTTGTTTACATGTCTCAAAAAGATTTTCTATTTTTAAATTTTGATAGTTGGGTTATTCTAAATTTGAAATTAAGAATGTATTTTTATGTATGTTGCATAGTATTTAGTGAAAATATTTTCAAATGTATTTACTATTAGACTGATAATTTGAATGAGATGAAAGTTGGTTAATTTTGATTATTAAGAATTAAGTTAGACAATCTTTTTGGGATGGAGGGGGTGTTTTTTATTTGATGCTATATTGTTCTTGATATCTCGCCCAATTCTGCATTCGTGTGTTAGGGTTTAAGAATATTAGTTATTCCTTTTTTTTTTCTCTCATGCTATTATATTTGAGATTATCCTTGTATACTACATGAATATGAATTCTACTTTATGATTGGTGGGCCTGAGATGATTGCGAAGAACTTATCAAAGTTTATTCCTTTCTTGTTTTAGTACTTTGAGGATTACCCTAGAATATGATAGCAGTTTTGCGCTTATGGCTGATTATATTAGCAATTTACATGAAGTTATTTCTTGCGAATATAGATGAACCTACCATACTGTAATCAAGGAATGTAGTGAAACTTCATTCCTTCTTAAATCCTAGTAAATTTTTCTACCCTTCTTGTTGCATTGGTTTTTAGTTGCCTTATGTTTTTACTCCAGTTTCTTACTACTTCCTCTATCATGCACCCGTGGTTTGTGTAGTCGTCTGATATATTTTTATGTTTTTCTCCAATTTTAGCTCTGAAGCCTGCCAACGGTCCCATTGGATTTCTGAGCATAAGTCGAAGTGTAATAACCTTAAATTAATAAGTAAAGCTAATTCAAAGCAGTCTACATCATCACGGCATCGTTCTGGTGGAACGTCTGATATTGTACATGACTCGGGGAAGGTAGATTCTCATTTCTTTCTAGTAAGTTGCATGTATAATATTAATTGAGGAGGTCTTCACTTGAACCTTTCTATTCTTTGCAGATACTTTTCTCCTATGATGAATTTGTTGAACTTTTTGATTGGGAGAGTCCTGGCTTTCCTCCTTGCGGTCTTTTAAATTGTGGGAATAGGTACTTTAACGTTAACTATGGGCTAAAAGTTTAAGCTAGGGTTTTTCTGTCAGAATACAAAGTTGTACTGACCTCTGAGTCTCCTTGCAGCTGCTTTGCCAATGTTGTGCTACAGTGTCTTGCATATACCAAGCCGCTTGTTGCCTACCTATTAATTAAAGGGCATAGAAGAGAATGTAAATTCATGAATCTAAGCTCTTTCCAGACTTTGTGTTAAAGTTGGTACTTAAACTTACACGGTTGTGCAACAATTTTTGTTGTCTACCAGGCAGGCGGAATGATTGGTGCTTCCTATGCGAATTCCAATCTCACTTGGAAAGAGCAAGTCAAAGTTCTCATCCATTTTCACCAATTAATATTCTCTCTCGACTGCCTAACATCGGAGGTAATCTTGGCCATGGGAGCCAAGAGGACTCCCATGAGTTTATGAGGTACTTATTAGCTGTTGACTTTGTTTCACTTGCATACAATTCTTATAGCGATTCTTCTAGATGTGTAAACTCAATTTGTGAAATCTTGCCTTTACAGGTTTGCAATTGATACAATGCAATCTGTATGTCTCGATCAATTTGGTGGTGAAAAGGCGATTCATCCTCGTTCTCAAGAGACTACCCTCATTCAGCATATCTTTGGTGGTCAGCTGCAATCTCAGGTATCCTGATCCTGGTTACCAAGTTCAAGGTCTTCAGTGCACGTTCTTCTCTTCATGAGTATGATATGGAACAAATACGCCTGTAATTTCTTTAGAAGTTTCCTTCACATGCCCCAGCTCTATAAAACCATTTATTTAGCATGCATACATCACTAATATTGTCTGTAGTCCCCATTAAATTAGTTCCGACTCTTTTCCTTGATATGATTTGACTTCATTATCCAGGTTATATGTACACAATGCAATACTATATCAAATCAGTTGGAAAATATGATGGATTTAACCGTTGAAATTCAAGGAGATGTCGCATCTTTGGAAGAATGCTTAGACCAGTTCACCGTCAAGGAGTCGCTCCATGGAGAGAACATGTACAGATGTGATAGGTATGTTATAAAGTAGAAGACCTGGTCTGCTATAAATATGCTTTTGTTCTATTGATAATGAGAGTGGCACATACTGCAGATGTAACGAGTATGTCACAGCTTGGAAGCGCCTTTCAGTCCGGCTACCACCAAACATACTAACAATTGCCTTAAAAAGATTCCAGGTGTCTACTGGATTCATGTTATCTTTTAGTCTTAAGCTTCTAATTGGCTACAAGCATATAAATTCAATAAATTATCATTTGGAATACCAAACTTCTGCTCAGGATTATGTTCTCATGTGAAACTTTCTTGTGCTTTGGTACCATAACAGATTTTGTATTATAGATATGAATGTGGCACTTTCTCCTAGCAATAGACTAAGAATGCAAAGCTTTGATTCTGATAACATGAACATGCCGTCTTATTGTCTGGATTCATGTAGAAGCTTCCATGACATTATAAACAATATATCTATCAAAATCTCAATTGGCATGAAGATTTAAGAAAATAGAAAAGTAAAAAACTGAAGAACCCGTAGATCGTAGACACTTTACTGCAAGCTTATCCATAACATTAATAAGTGGCTCATCTCAAGTGCACATTTTCTATCGCTTCCTTCACTCTCTTCTGTACTGCACGCATTTCTTTTCATTTCCTCTTGCTCCTTTTCTACTAACTGTGGGGTCTGGACTATTGTTTTTTAATAGACTTCCGTATACCAGGAGGGGCCTTTAATTTCTATTGATTTTCCAATTCTGCAGAGTGGGAGGTTCGGGAAACTGAATAAGAGGGTGACATTTCCGGAGAAATTAGATCTTGGTCCATACATGAGTAGAGCAGGGGCTGATAATGACATTTACGAGTTATATGCAGTTATTGTTCATGTTGATATGTTGAATGCTTCTTTCTTTGGGCATTACATTTGTTATGTGAAAGATTTTCGTGGCCAGTGGTATCAGATCGATGACTGTAAGGTATAGCTTTGTTTGCATAGATCTCTCTCTTTTTTCTCTGCTGATTATTCTCTGGCTGACATTTTAGCCTGCTTATATACCAGCTACAAATTTGAGGTTATGTACGTCTAGTTGTGAGTTGTTCTTATACATGCTCAAAGGATAAAACCAAGATAGACTGATGGATTAAATAACGTTACATCTCTTCAATGTTAAAAAGACTGATAGAGTGATGGATTAAATTAAGTTGAGAGTTGTTCTTGCGAACCTCTTTAGTATTTTTGTTAAATCATTTTTTTGTATCTTCCACCTATTGAGTAACAGTAGATATGCCATTTTCTCATTCACTGTTACCATATCTAACTTCATGACAGGTTGCTAGTGTTGATCTGGATGATGTTTTATCTCAGGGAGCTTATATGCTTTTGTATAGCAGGTAGGTTTGTGATTTGTGATGCTCTAAATGTTTTGTATAAATTAAATGTTGAAATGAATAAGTCCTGATAATGTGAATAACTACAATGATTTTTGTAGACTAGATACTGCAAACTCATTCCTTCATGAAATAATTAGATGATGGGTGATGCACCAAGTGCATTAGAGTAGGTAGGTGGGTTTTTTTTTTCTTTTTATTCCGCTGCCCTTGAGTGAAAAATGGCACCTTGTTATGAGAAGCATCATGTTCCCATAGCGAAAGAAATAGGGATCCAGGCTTTACTCAGGGACCATTTCTTTGACAAATATAACTCGAAGAGATTGTGTAGCTGCAAGTGGCCCTGGGTATCCGTTGAAGTCATACGTATATTTATCTTGTGAAGCTCTTTTTGTCACTTATGTTTCTAATTTTTCCTACGAGTATACTATGTCCCCATCCCTTGACATCCACTCCTTGTAATCCAATTTTGTTTCAGTTTGTCTAAATATAAGTATTTTGCGGATGGGAAGTTGTAGCCTGCCATGCTGGAAGACAATTTATCATTTTTTGCTGTTTTTTGTTGACTCAGAGCAAGAGTTAGGCCAAGGTGCATGAATCCGTTGGAGTCTAATGGACCAGAAATTAAGGGTGTTGAGCATAATGAAGAATCATCACCTTCCGTTGAACAAACTGATGTTGAATGTCCATCTGTTGTCCCAGAGAATCTAGATGCTGTTGGTGATTCCGACAGCTCAGCAGTAATGATGACCGTTACTGACAGCAAGGCAAATATTTCGAAAGTTATGATGGAGAACATGGATAAGGTAGATCCTGCAGCAACCTCGTTTGTTAAAAATGATGTTGGAGTTGGAGGTTCTGACAATGGTAGTAAAGTAACCATTGCTCGCTCAGAAAATTCCAATGCAGTATTGCTATCGTCAGGTGATACTTCATTATCTTGTAAATCTGAAGAGGAAGGCAGCATTGTTAAAGTGCTGGACACGATTCAAATTTCTGATGGTGAAAATAAATTGGAAAGTGACAGTTGCAATGGTTCAGTGGAAGATGCTTCACTAGCTATAGCCAGAGGAAAATCACAAGCAACTTCTGATAAGCTTGGTATTAGGGACCAGTTGACATCCTCAAGAGGTACCCCAGAAGTAGCCAGGAAATGTAATGGAACTGGTAATTCTGGTTTGAAGCTAAAGCCAATATTTTCTCCTGGCTTCCTTAGTGTTAAACAGCAGCAGAAAAAATGTGTCAAGAGAGCTGCTGTTGTCTCGGACAAACGACAAGAACCTGCACCTAGTGGCTTGGGTTGCAGTACCAGCAATGGGTTCGCTAATGCTAATATGAACACCATGAATAAATCGTTGACAGATGAGGAAAACTCATATGGATACATAGAAGCATCATCAAATAAATTCAGCGGAGATACCAATATGATTGATGTAAATTTTGCTGACCAGGAAGCTACAGATTCAGCCAACGACTCTCCAAACAGAATCACTGGAGTAAACATGTCAGCTGTCGAGCAACTGGTAGAGGATAAACCTGACTCTGGTAGTTCTTCCACATATATACAGGCTAATTGATGGTGAACATGTTACACAAATTTCCAATCTTCTACGGAAATGTATCTTCAATTTTGCAAAAGACCACATCAGTCCTCTTATACAATTTCATAGTTTGGCCTGCCGATTTTGTAGTTTAAGTGCTGATCATATTAGCTTGAGGTATAATATCTGCAGTTTCTCCAGAATTGGGAACTTGCTCCACGTTTTGATTACCGGAATTCGCAGCAGATGGTTTTAACAGGGTATTTTTGTCAACTTTGTTAAAAGTAAGATGAAAGTTTGAAGATCTATTACATTAGCAGTTGATCATACTATGGATTCTGTTCTTAGGGATAGAAAATTGTTTCTGGGATATCAATATTTCTAGGTGTCTTGTATACTCTTCAACTCTAATTTGTAATAATTTTCTTTGAGGTCCTTTGAGTTTTGCAGGGTTAGTTAAGAGTAGTTACTGACTAATGAGTGCAATATAATGAATACAATCATTTAGTATTTTGATCAATTGTATTACAGATGGTAGCAGAACAAATTAATAATCAATCAAACCCCTAATTTCTGTCGACATATATCTATAAATATTTAAACTTTTGTAGAAATTACTATGGAGATTGGATTGTTTATTGCATTTTGTATGATAATTTTCTTTAATGTCTTTTAAAATTATTATACATGTTCTATTTTTAATTCTCAATTAGCTAATGCTAAGAACAAGACGTGTAATGATTTTAATGAAATGTTAAACATAATGTTATAAAAGACAGGGTCAATGGCAAGGGAGATTGGCTATGTTTGTTTGCCTTATATCATCAGTCAACCACACTTATGTTTCAAAATGTCTTAGTGGATCACTTATATTTAAAAATTGTACTTAGTTGTTTTTCATCAGTGATTTCGTTTAGTCAAATTCTAAGTCAACACATGTGGAATGCAAGTAACATTTTTAGGAGCATTTTCTTCATTTTTTATGGATTGTATACGTTTAAAATGAAAAATGACTATTCATCACTTGATCAAGGAAATCAAAAAAGAATTGGTTAATGATTTGATAATTTGCTCAACAAAATAAAACTATTTTTTGGCTTAACCTATATAAAATGATGAAAAATATTCCTAAGAACTGTCGCATGGTGCTCACGTACGTTGGTCAACCGTTTGCCCAACGAAATAATGGATGAAAATTCAGCTGATTATAATTTGAAAACATAAGTATCGACTTGGATATCTTGAAACATAAGCAACCGACTAGGACACTTTAACACATGAGTGATCGTTTGATGATACTTTGATTTTTTTCTTTGCATTTACAAAGCAGGTATGTAATGTAAGATCAAGAAAATTTCATAAGATCAGAAAAAGGTAAGGCAAAACTTCAATAGATAACATGAACATTAAATCCTCAAGGTAATTTAAGCACAAAACTAATACTCCGAATAACATGGAATAGCTCTTTAACACCCTACACTAGTGTCTCACTGCTCACCAGGAAGGGACTTGATGATATCGGAATCACCTGGAGCATTGAAATGATGTGGATCAGATTTCTACACTTTCGCTCAACATAACAAATATTTAGAATGAAATCATCTTCCACTTACCTGGGTCGACAATGCTGAGGCATGACACGCGGAAGTACTTCCCACAGGCTGTACCCAAATCGACATTGTCTATAATGGAAGAAGAGATTGACATGATCAGTCACCCAGATTTTACAAAAACAGCATACGTTGTAGAGAATCAATATGGATAATAACTGAGAAAAAGGTCGAGCATTAATCAATATATATTGAAACATTATGCAAATTGGTTGTGCTCGTTCATGAAGCAAAAACTACGAATGAGTAGCTTCATTGGTCGAATGATCAACATAAAGTAAAACATACCCATTTCTATTGCTTGAGCTAGAGCTATAACAACTTACTTACGGACTCGCAAAAATCAAACTGTATTAAGGAACAAGTATAATCTAAGAGAACGCAATATGGATCACACACTTATATTCAATAAAAAAAACTTTACACAGCCAGCCATTTTCTGTGATATCATAGCAAGTGAGTACATCCAAATATACTTGTGTGCTAGTCAAAACAACCAATTCTTAAAACCATAACCACAATCACTGACATATTGGTGCGACCCTTTGTGTATCCAAATGCTTAACGAAATATGCTAGATCAATAGTTAAATCTCGAAGCTCGCCTAGCTGGAAAACCCCCCATAAAGGAGAAGAATTTACCAAAAGACTAAGTCTTGGTATCAAAATGCAAACAAAGTGAATTAATTGTCAAATCTGAATGCACAATGCACTATGCACATCACATAAATAAAATCCTATAAACAATCAAACAAAATTAACTCTGTAATCCAATATACTGAAATGATAAGGAAATATGAAATATAAAACCACTTACTTCCATTGTAGTGATGTACACCAATCTTAGCAAGCATTGCATAATACTCGATTTCCGACTTCCTCAAAGGTGGACAATTATTGGAAATCAAAATCAATTTACCTATATCCAACATAGTTTTAACATCAATCAATCACCTAAAAAAGCTCCAACATTCATACTTCCAATCCAAATAAAAAAGAAGAAAATAAACAAATATTTCACCTTTAGAGCTTCTGAGAGTTTTGAGTACAGTTTTGTAGCCAAGAGTGTATTTTCCACTCTTCATCACCAGAGCAAGCCTATTGTTAATGCTCTCATGAGTCTTCTTCTGCAATTTTATTTCACTTCAATATTAGAATACGAACATATATTACCCAATTACAAGAATATTCTCCTATTTGATTTTTTAACACTCATAATTAACAAAATTCGTTGTTTAAATTGGGATAATAACTCTGATTTGAATCACAATGATCAAGGTAATAGTAAGTAACATATTTTTCAACACAAAATATGTTACATTCATAAAAATACTCCACTTGATTTTAAAATTTTAAATTGAAAAATACTTAGCATTTTAATATCTTTTTACTAACAATACAACATTTACAAAAATAGTCAATGATCAGAATTAGAAAGGGGACAATCATTTTGGGACAAACATAGAGAAACGTACAGTTTTCTTTCCGGTGGTCACCATTTTGGAGGGGCGGCGCCAAATTTAGGAAGGGAAGAGAGTGAATGAGTTAGGGTTTCCTTCGTTTAAATTAGCGTGCAAAAGTTCGACTTAAAACCGGTTCTAATCGAAACTTGAATTCATATTAAATTTAGCTCGAAATGTCCAACAATCAGCTTGAAATAGAAAAATTTGGCAAAATACCATTGCTAGCGCCACAAAAAACCACTGTTTTATTTGAAAAATACACTTTTTGCACGTAAATGAATTGTTTTAGCCTTAATGAAAAATTGATAGCATTAGACAAATTTTTTGAATTTAAAATGACTATTATACCCTTAATAAAACTGAGCATTAAATAAGTTGTAATCGACTATAACATGTTAGAATGCACTATCATATATTATAGGAGTAATAGAGTAAATGATTCATCGATCACTCATGTTTGTTAAAAAATATCAGTGGATCACCCTAGTATGACTTTGTATATTTTCGATCATTCATATTGGGTATTGTGTATGCTTTTGGTCACTCACACATTTTTTTGATATAACTCGTGATTTTTCGAAAATATTGACATTTTAGTAAGGATATTTTTATCATTTCACCCTGGATTTCTGCATATAATAAAAGATGATCGTGTACGTTTCTTTTCTCTGACTAATTCTTAGTTTGGACTACTTCGAATTCAAACGTATTTTATTTATACATTAACGATAAAACTTTAAGTACAATAATATTACAAATAATAAATATTCTCCACCAAACTCACACTTGAAATTGAACAACCAAATTTGAGTTAGAGTCTATCCATAATGCACTCCACTTGACGTCCTATGGTAAATGCATCATTAGTCATTTATTTGCAACTCCACGGGTTGTCCCAGTGGTTAGGGTGTATGCAGATTGCTTCCAATTGACATGGGTTCGAACCGCGCCAGCGGCAGTTTGAGAGTTTTATCCCAGGCTAAGTGTGCAGCGTAGACAGACCTCCATACACTGATCACATTTGCTCCAATTATTCATTTATTTGCATCTTCAATTATTCTGCACCAAGCTCACAACTTGTATTCGTACCACATTTCCTCTTCTTAAACTACTTCCAGCATCTGTTAGTGACATAGGGTTGGCTTCCTGCAACATAACAGACTTGGAATTTCTAAGAAATGCATCTGGATTCTCATTTTTATCAGTGATTGATCTTTCCATGAACAATATCCGCGAAGTTCCAAGTTGGTTATGGTCGAAATGGAACAACATTTATGCGCTCAATATTTCCTATAATTCCATAAGCCATACAAAGGATCTTCAGTTTCAAGGAATTGGATTACTTGACATCCGCTCAAACTTGTTTCAAGGTCAGTTCCCACAACTCCCTACTAGTATTTATGATTTACTCATAGCTGACAATCAATTCTCTGGAATAATCCCATCATCACTAGTATGTACATTAAGTAATCTAGCAGTGTTCGATGTTTCCAATAACAGTTTTACGGGATCCATACCCGAGTGTATTGGAAACACGAGTCGAGTTCTGACTATCATGGATATGCACATGAATAAATTGGAAGGGACCATTCCCACAAATTTTTCATCAATGCAACTTAGAACATTAAATCTGCGTAACAATCATTTGAGAGGAAAAATTCCATCATCGTTGGCTACATGTATGGGCTTGACAGTTGTTGATCTTGGCAACAACATTTTGAATGACTCATTTCCTTCATGGTTGGGAGTCCTTCCGAATTTAACAATTCTCAGTTTGAGATCCAACAACTTGCACGGCAAAATCATTTGGTCTGAAACAAATTCATTCTCAATGTTGCAAATACTAGACCTTTCTCACAATCACTTCATTGGTAGCTTACCTCGACAGCTTTTCAAAAGTTTCTTTGCTCTGATGAAAAATCGATGAAACCAGCAAGCGAGCCAGCTACATGGGAGTTGATTATGTGTATTACAAGGATTCTACCACATTGGTGAACAAAGGGTTAGAGATCGGGCTTGTCAGAATCCTAACAACTTGGAATACTATTGATCTCTCATCCAACAATTTAGAAGGGAATATACCGAATTCAGTTGGACATCTAATTTCCCTTCGACAACTGAACTTTTCAAACAACAAGCTCACAGGTGAAATTCCAATCTCAATTGGCAATCTATCAGTCCTTGAATCACTTGACCTATCCTCAAACCAACTCACCGGGATAGTACCCTCACAGCTCACAACTTTGCATTTTCTTTCAAAGTTGAACTTCTCACATAATCATCTCACTGGTCGAATCCCTGTCGGCCCACAGTTTCAGACATTTGAAAATATTTCATACATAGAAAATGATGGATTGTGTGGGATCCCTTTGTCAAAAACATGTGGAGGTGATCAAGACAATCTGGTAGATAATTCACATGATTGGGAACTTTTCGATGGTTTCGGATGGAGATGTGTGCTTATAGGCTATGGTGTTGGAATGGTTATCGGATCGTGGATTGGTTTTCTCATGATATTTACCGAAACTCCTAAATGGCTTATCAGAATGGTTGAAGAAAAAGGATATGAGATTGTAATGAAGAGAGACAAAAAGAAGAAGATCTTCAATCACAGTGTAACAAGGAATTAGTTTTCTTTTTGTAAATCTAACAATGTCAAGTAGAAAAGTATTCAGCTAAATAAATTGTTGTCAAATGAATACTATTTTCGTATGAGGATTTTGTCGCCTGGCTTTTGTGAACTTGTGTATAACGGAGTGAAAATTAAATTCCGCATCAAATAATACACCAAAATAACAACTAGGCAACTAGCAAACACTAATTACAAGCTGGAACCTTTATGTGGATAACAACAAATACAATGGAGAAAGGGGCAACCACAATTGGGTCTGAGTGCTTCATCCTAATAGGTTCCAGAGAAGGAATTTCACCATCTTTGCCTGCTGACAATATTTTTCCATTTAATGCCACTTTCTGGCTTTGCAAATTGCCATCTTCCCCTGTCAGATGATACTCGTCTCTTACACTTTCGAACACTGTATTCAGCCTTCGCGGTAGGCGAGTTAGTTTCAATGTCGATGAAGTCTGGTTTGAGATGACATTTTCCACATATGGAATCACTTCAGTTGCCGTCTTACCATCTAGGTTCAGAAACAACAAAGTCATTCCTGCCTGCAAATTCCAAATAAATTTATTCACTCAAATGTACCATAACTACACCTTATATTATAATATAGATTATTAAAATATAAGCAACAATGTAGCTTTTAGTGAGGATATTCAAACTTACAGCATTTTTGGAACAGTGAGCATAAGCACGAAGTTTGTCTGAACCTGTGACGCGAGTAGACAACACCGTTCTTCCCATGAGGCGATGCCAAAGAAGCGCACTAACAAATCAAGGATGTTATGGTAGAATTGACCATTATGGCACCTATAATAAACTATGTAGAAAGTATAATTAATATTGTAAAGAATTGGTTACCTGTAATAATCAGGATTTGGAAGAAACGATGTGGTATCTAGCAGGCCATAATTTCCTCCAATTAGAGATTGTCTACAATATGCTTTTGTGTCAAAAGAGGAAGCCAATCCAAGCTGATCCAAGTACCAAAAACTAAATACAAAAGTATTTGTGACTAAATTATGTCCACTATTCCATGCCCCTCCAGCTTCACCCACCCATGCCACTGCCGAACTGTTGGATCGTTTAATCACGCTTTGAAGCTCCCTAAATGTATCTGATATACCTTTAGGGTAATTTGGATCAAGTATCTTCTCAATTAAGTGATCATCACTTCCTACATAATAAACATGTGTACAAGGAGGTGACCGCTTTAGAAAAGAAGAGTCGAGTCTGATTTAGATGCTTAAAGTCGATGAGGTCTGATATTGAGTATCGATATTGACTGTCCTAAAAATGCACTTAAGTTGCGTACAATCGATATATGTACCAAAAGTCGAGTTTTCAACACTGCAGGCCGACGTGGTTAATCATAATAACATGGGCAACATAAGACTAGGCTCAAATATAAATACCTGGACCAAGGTTGTAGACATGGTGTGTGATGACTTGAAGAGAGCCAGAGGATTTATCAATATATCTGGAAATCCAATCACTGTTAAAAAATCCACCAGGTGCAATAACTAGTGGCTTAATATCAATATCCTTGTAGACTTCTTCTATTACATTTTGGAGGGTACGAGTGTCATTTGCATAGTCGTCAACATCAATTCTGGCTTCAACTCCATTTCCACTAAGCTCATTGCCTATCATAAGAATAACATATATACTGTTTCAAAGATAAAACAAAGATTGCAATAGGCCAAATACTTAAACCAATTATTATATAGCCGATGACTTCATAGCCTAGTTACATCTGACCCAAGCGTCCAACCAATAGGTTTACGAGCACGACACCTACCAAGTTCCCAGCCGTGGATGAGATAGCCTCTTTGGACGCTATATTTCATTAGAGATTTTGAATTAGTCGGATCCCAAGCTCCTGTAGCCTTGCCCTGCTTTATATTTTTTCCATGTAGTGCATTCAGACCAAAAAACATACGTGCCCTGTTATAAATCAATTTATGAATACCAGATTATTAACGTAGAGCATATATAGTCTGATTATAAGTTTATCACTAGTTGTGTAAATCATGTAATTAGTTTAAGTAATCTATGTTTAGGATGTACAAGTTGCCCTGTGACAATATATTTGTAATATTTAATTACAAAACTATAATTACAACTTAGGGGTCAAAATGTGAAAGATTTATCTGACCCGAACGCACGTCGCACGAAGAGCTAGATTGTCATCACAATACCAATCTCTTTACCAACTAAACTATGCACGGTAATGCGCCTATGCCCCAAACATGTATTTAGACATTTAAGGATATGTAACGCGAACAATTACCCGGTATTTTTCATGAAGATGTTAAGTTGATCCCAACGAGTGATGGGGAGGCAACCTTGAGTGAAACCAAACATCTCAGAGTTATTCTTGGCAAATTGAGAGCATGGTCTTGAATTAGTTCCAATTTCATATACCACTTTATCTTGTAATGTTCCTCCCAGTCTTATCTTTAATGGGGAAAATGCTGCAACAATTTAAATAATTGTTCTTCAGCAATTTGTATTAAAAAAGCAATTAAGAAGAAAAAGATATCTAAGAGAAGTTGAAGAAAATATAATTTAGTTTTAGTGAATATAATAAAGAGGACATTATAAAGTATGTGTAATAAAATAGTTAACTATAAGTCGATAACAAATATGAAGACTCCCTTTCATCGTATATAATAGCGGAGTAATAATTTGTTGGTACCTTTAACTGCCTTGAGTAAAGCTTTGTTATTTAGATCCTGGAAACATAAATAATTCACTAGTTAACTTAGCTAAATATATACAACAGCTTACTCATGTATATAAACACATACTCCTATATATCACTGTTCATTATTTTGTAAGGTCTTGAGTTAATTGAATAGTCTACTGAAAAAAGTTCTTATTAGTAACTAAAAGGTCCTCGGTTCTAAACTTACATCATCATTAATTTACAAAATAAAAAAATTATTTTGTAAGGTCTTAATAACGTTATGATTTTATTACAAATCTAAGAATATATATATGTATATTTAGTTATATGGGAAATTTTGTGTAGGACAATGTTGAGATGATTATTTAAATTGTTTTAGATTACATGTGTAAATTAATAGATGTCTTTCGGAGTTCGTGCCGTCGTATCTAACTTTCAACCACAAATTATTAGTACTTTTGACATATTGGAAAAAATATAAAATTGATATTATTGAATTTATTTTTAACGGTATTTTTCATAATGCTTTTTTTTTGTAATTTTCTGTAACGTATGTATATATAAAATAGTTGATGACTAAAATTATGTTTTCAAAAATCGTAAGTCTATCAAATAGAAATGGAGGGAGTACTTGATAATGGTCGAAAATATACACTTTAGTCCCTCTTTTCATGAAGCATTAGATTTTGACGGAAAGACCCTAACGCAACACAATTTATGAGAGCGTCTACGGTTCATTAAAGATATTGTTCATGAATCTACATATGTATTTAGCTTTAGTATAAACATGATATACGTTACTAAAATGGCCCATTTTGAGATGATAAAAATTAAAATATTTAAAAAGAAATGTACCAAAGTTATTAATGTATTGACATAATATGTTACCAAGATTCGCTAACAAATTGGTACAGATCACCTAAAATATGAAAATCACCTTAGGTAATTGACATTAATAATTTTTATTTCAACAAAATGGTACATATTACCTAAAATGTAACAAATGGTACAATGTACACTTCTTATCATTAATGAACAAAAGCCTCATTGAACCGTAACTTTCTACAATTTACAGTCGAAAGGAAAAAATTTAGTTTCAGATTCGAAATTGGGGTGAATTATTTCAGATTCCTCTTTTGATTTTCTTTATCCCAAAATATATTAAATGAAATGACCAAAATAACCTTATTTACAAAATACGTACCCCTCACATGATATTATTAATAATGGATTGAGGTGATGTAGTACTAGTTCATTTAAAACATTGATGATTGATAATAACGTTTTAAAATATAAAAAATATAATGAACTAAAAATATTTTGTAAACATAAAGATGATTGTTAGGACATTTACTGTTTTATAAATATTGCATAACATGCAAGAGAGATGGTTGACTATTTGATGTTGACATTTTAACTGCATCCGGCATCCTTAATAAAGTAATAATTACAATATGGATATGATGCCTTCTATATTCTCTTAACAATTATTACTATTATCATTATTACTCTCAATTATGTTAGCCGGTCAAAGTTTTCGAAGGCTTACGGGGTGGCAGCAGCTAAATAATCGCACCAATAATAGCTTTTAATCATCAATAATATACTGTATACATATTCCACGAATTTCCATTATACGATTTTTTTTTTTTGTAATCGAAGACATAATAATCTAGTTATATATCTTATTTTATAAGATTTTAGGTCGTATTATACATAAGTCGAATAACCGTTATATATATTATGTAGGATTTTCCACTCAATAAGAGAAATAGGAAGACAATTCAAATTCAGAGATTATATATAGGATTTTACATACATAATCTTAATTAAATCTTAGTTGAGGCATGCACCAGGTGAGAGATTCAAAACAAGGGAAAAACGAAAAAAGATTATGAATAGGAGTTTATGATGAGCTAACCAGATTAAGAATAGAACTATTGCCCCAACTACACCTTCCGAAGTCACATTTCTCCGGTGGCCACCAATCAATAGTTGCACATATAAAATCTTCATCTATCTTCCCGATGGCGGTTGCCACGCTGATGTATAGCGCGTTATTGATGGTGTTGACGCCCTCGGGTGATGTTGGGCTATGGTTGTTGCTTAAGAACAACCAAGAACACAACCCCAATATGTTGACTAAGTAGCCTATTTGGTAAAAAAAAGTATGATGGGGTTCATCACTCTTTGTATATGACATTCTTTAGGCTAAGAAAGTAATGGACTAATTATATGGGAAGGTATTTGAGAGAGATTAGATGTAGGTTAGCTAATGGGATTATGTTCCAAAATGACAATTAGAAAATGGCATCAAATGTAATTGTTTAAGAGATTTTAAAACATGTAGGCAGCTAATGATTGTACTTGGACTTAACAATTTTGGTTAGGTTTCTTTTTTGTTAATAATTATATTCTTACTTTTAATTACTCTGGATTAAAAGTTGACTTCATGTGTGGCTACTCCCCCAATTTATTTTGATCCTTGTTTAATACTCCTATAAAGACTAATTGCAGCAAACCAATCTTTTTCAGCCATGTTTGAAGTTATTCTTAACTATAAAATAAGTTTGAAGAAAGTTAACAAAGGCCAGTTCAAGCTCAGACTCGCTAGTTGCATCTTCAATTATATTTATTAATAATCTTTGCACAGTCTAACTTGTGCAATTTTATCCAAATATTATTTCATAAATTTTTATATAATGGACATAGTGTAATTATATTCACCTAAATATAATATCATAAAATAATATTTAAACTTATATATTAGAAAAATGCTATTCACTATTAACTATTTTGAACCAAATTCAATCGAAAATCTAAAGGCCTGATCGATGTTAGTAATAATTAATTGTCTGATCCTGAACCAACATAACTCTTTAGCGTTGTGAATGTAGTGTATCTTTCACTTTTATCAAACAATTTCAGTGGTCATATAGATCAGTAGATGTGGATATCTTTTCAAACATGAAACAACTTCAAAGTCTTTATCTTTTTGACAATAGGTTGTCTCTAGTCTCAAAAAACAACTCTACTCTTCCTAAATCTATTTATACACTTAAGTTGAATTCTTACAACATAATGAAGTTGGAATTTATACCAAGTGCACTTCAAACTCTTGATCTTTCCAAGAACAACATTAAGGAACCTTTCCCACAAATAATGATTTACCTGACTAGCCTGCTTTGAGGACTATTGCGTCAGCCCAAAATTTACCTAGTGCTCACTTGACGAGTAGCGGCTACAGAGCAGTTCCCGCGTTACAAAAAAAAACTACTACAATATATCAGTTTTGTGTTGTTTCATTAGCTAATGAATGGACTTAAAGAAATAAAAATAAAATATATATATATTCAAAGAAGTATGAAGTATAGACAGTTGAGTAGTAGATCAAGCTTGCAGACTACCAATAATTGGATGGGATCATAATTGCAACTAACAACGACTTCGACTATAATGGATAATAAGACTATTAATTCAAGTCAAGAAAAGAATTCTATCTCCGAACTCCACACACCCTCCCTCCCCCCCCCCCCCCCCCTCCCCCCCCCCCCCCCAACCCCCCTGCCCCCTGCCGCCTCATTGGAATGAGATTCTATTTAAGTTGTTACTTGAGAATGAAGCAGTTAGCAAACATCAAGTAGCAACTTCTGTTTGTCTAACTACAAGCTTTTTATAAACCATCAACATGAAAGACTACTATTTTCAATTCAAATCCTTTCTATTATTCTATTCTCTTTACTATTCTACTATCACTCTAGCTATTCCATATTCATGCTCGCATGATCAAAGCCTTCTTCTACTCACATTTAAAGAATCTTTTACCATTGATCCATCTTATTCTGATTACATTATTTCTTATCGCACGTTTTACTACTTGCCATATTCTCGTGATCGTTGCCAAGCTTCTTATCCTAAAACTGAGTCGTGGAACAACAGCACGGATTGTTGCACTTGGGAAGGAGTTACTTGTGACAAGTATACGGGTAATGTCATAGAGCTTGATCTCAGTTGCGCCCAACTCCGTGGCTCAATTGATTATGACAGTAGCCTCTTCCGGCTTCCTCATCTCCGAAGGCTTAATATTGCTTGCAATCGCATCAGAGGCTCCCAGATCTCCATGATCTTTGGTAATTTTACACACTTGGCACATCTCAATCTATCTAGCAATGAGTTTTCAGGTCAGGTTCCATCTGAAATCTTGAAGTTAACAGAGTTAACTACTCTAGATTTGTCTTATAATGCATTTACTCTTGAACCTGATATTTTCAAATTGCTTTTAACAAACCTCACAAATTTAAGCCATGTCAATTTGCCTTATTTGAATATCTTCTCATCTATTCCGAAAAATCTATCTTCCTCGATGGAGAATATAAAACTCGATGGCAACAAATTGCATGGCAAACTGCCAAGCAACATCTTTCACCTGCCAAACTTGAAAACTCTAGAATTAGGAGGAAATTCAGAGCTCTACGGCTTCTTACCAAGTACCAAATGGAACAGCCATAGAACTTTAGAATGGCTAGGCCTATCCAATATTCAGTTTCTGGAGACATTGCCCGATTCTATCGGAGATCTAGAGGCCTTGAAGTATTTAGGTCTATCACGTTGTGGATTCAGTGGATCACTTCCAAAAAGAATCTTTATGAATATGACACAAATTGAAACAATTGACTTATCACATAATAGGTTCATAGGTTCTCTTCCAGTGTTCCTAGAAGGTAATTTAAAGAATTTGCTATTAGCTCACAACTCATTTACTGGAACAATAATGTCATCTGGGCTACTTTCACTTTCATTGTTGGAGGGGCTAGACCTTTACATGAATCAAATGAATGGTCATGTACCACTGGAACTCTCTCGCCTCTCGAATTTGCAATATCTTAATATTGCATCAAATAATTTCAGTGGTCATGTAGATGTCGATATATTTTCAAACATGAAGCAACTTCAGGGTCTTGGTCTTTCTCACAATAGGTTGTCTCTAGTCTCGAAAAACAACTCCACTCTTCCAGCATCTGTTGTTGTACTATGGTTGTCTTCTTGCAACATAACGAAGTTCGAATTTCTTAGAAGTACACCTGAATATTCTTTGATGGATCTTTCCATGAACAAGATCGTGGAAGTTCCAAGTTGGTTATGGTTGAAGTGGAACAACATTTTAGAGCTCAATATATCTTATAACTCCATAAGAAATAAAAGAGAAATTCGTTTCAAACGAATTACATTTCTTGACATTCGATCAAACTTGTTTCAAGGTCAGTTCCCACAAGTACCTGCAAGTATTGATTATATATTCATATCTAATAATCAATTCTCCGGAGTAATCCCATCTTCAATAGTGTGTAGACTAAGTAACCTAGTAGTGTTTGATCTCTCCAACAACAGATTTACAGGATCCATACCAGAGTGTATCGGAAACATGAGTAAATCTCTCTCCGTCTTGGATATTCGCATGAATAAGTTTGAAGGGAACATTCCCGCAAATATTTCTTCAATGAGCCTAACAACTTTAAATTTGCATGGCAATCATTTGAGAGGGAACATTCCATTATCATTGGTTACATGTTTGAACTTGAGAGTTCTTGATCTTGGCAACAACAATTTGAATGGCTCATTTCCTTCATGGTTGGGAGTCCTTCCGAACCTAATAGTTCTTAGTTTGAGATCGAACAACTTCCATGGCGAAATAATTTTGTCTGCGAAAAGTTCTTTCTCCAAGTTGCAAATACTTGATCTATCTCACAATCACTTCAGTGGTACCCTCCCGCCAGAGCTCTTCAATGATTTCTCAGGTATGATGCAAATCAACGTAACCAATGACTCGCCCAGCTACATGGGAAATCGTGATTCAGTATTTTACGAGGATTCTACCACATTGGTGCACAAAGGGATAGAGATCGAGCTTGTCAAAATCTTAACAACTTGGACTACTATTGATCTTTCATCCAACAGTTTTGAAGGGAATATACCGAATTCAGTTGGACGTCTAATATCAGTCCAGCAACTGAACTTTTCACATAACATGCTCAGAGGTGAAATTCCTATTTCACTTGGAAATCTACTAGTCCTTGAATCAGTGGACCTATCCTCAAACCAACTCACTGGAACAATACCCACACAACTTACAACTTTGCGTTTTCTTGCAAAGTTGAACCTCTCACATAATCATCTTACTGGTCGAATCCCTGTCGGACCACAGTTCCAGACATTTGAAAATAGTTCATACATAGACAATGATGGATTATGCGGAATCCCTTTGTCAGAAACATGTGGAAGTGGTCCAGAACATGTCGTAGATAATTCACATGATTGGGAATTTTTTGATGGTTTCGGTTGGAGATGTGTGCTCATAGGTTATGGTGTTGGGATGGTTATTGGATCATGGATTGGTTTTTTCGCTATTTTTACTGAAAGACCTAAATGGTTTATCAAAATGGTTGAAAAACAAGAGTATAGAATTGTCATGAAGAGGGACAGAAAGAAGCTCTTCAAAGGCATTGAAAGAGATAATTAAGCTTCTTTTTTTTGTACTTAAATTCATTGTAATGTTGTCAAATGAATATTAGATTCTCTTGTGAACTTGTTTGTTAACTTACATGAAGATTATTCCCCTTATTTCCTCTAATATTCTGATTTCTGAACGGGTCAAGTTCGGCGCAACAAAGGGCTAAGGAAATTATTATATCATCATTGCAAAATCTTATGTTCATACTTCATATGTTACACATAAGGAAAATTTACAAGGCAAGAGTATGTGAGTGACAATAAGTAAATGTACAAACTCTATCTAACAGGGCCATGCAGATTACAGACACAATCACACAACTGATGAAACAAATAGGCCAACGAAATTACTACTACATCAATGGAGGTTCTTCTTCTGTTCCTCAAGTCGATGAACCTGTTAGCATCTTTGATCAATCATACCAAGGTAACATGAGATTATTTTTATATGTATGACGAGTGCCTGCATATACTCACAACTATAAGATTGTGGATATGATTACCATCCGTAAGAAGTTATATGAACAGCAAACGACTTATTGCGGAGTTTCTTGAACAATTCTGACAACATGATAAGAAACTGAAGATTCCTGATTCGGATGGTCGAGCAACATCTTTCTCCCTCTTCTGTAAAACTCTCACAAATTCATCTGCACTTAAGCTTCCATCTCGGTTTGCATCAAATACATGAAATACAATTTCAATCACATTGTCTGAAAGAGACACACCACAGACCTGTGAGGACAAAGATCCACGTCAAACCTAAAGATGGTAATAGTACTTCTATACATCTGATATTAAAACAATAGAAGCTACAAGGTACTTCTTTCTCATGTGAGGTAATGCTCTGAGAATTTGATGTTCCTTCATTATCTTGTTATAGAAAAGTATCAACTGATAGCAACCAGTGGAACAATTATAAAAAATATAAAAGACGTTGAATTGGCATAACTTAATGCATCACTGAAAGATTCCCCCTGCCATAAGTGATATTTTCAGAAACACATCACACATTATGTTCGAGCCTTCCAGTAAGCATTATTGTTGCGTTGATTGAAAGGGGTATTTCAAATTTTAAAATCATTTTGACACAGAAAATAATGACTCCATATAAAAGAAAATTCTTTAGACTGGCTGATTATCTTGAGAAGAGAGAACTTAAATAATGAGTTTTACAGCCATACTTGGGAAGCAGCTCTCTTGAAATCGTTCTTCGTCAGGAGGCCGTTCACTTGTCCAAAACTGTAAAGTGCCAGAGAGAAAGGTTGTAACTTCTTCCGCAATTCTGCAAAACTCTTGAATTCCTCAGGTGTGATGCGTATGCTGCTTATATGAGGCTGATGGTCCAAGTCATAAACTCGATCAATTAATTTGCTCAAGTGTGTCAAATCAGCAGATGCGACCATTGATAGAGCGAAATCTTTTGCAGATATGGTTCCACGTGACTTATAGTCATAATGCGCAAACTCCAACCTCAGAATCTGTTGATAACAAAATTCGAGTTGATAAAACGAGAAAATATTATAATATATGTTAAATGAGCTCCAAGACTCAGATACTGCTGCAATTGTACTATATCTTACGGTCTAGATAGAAGCAGCAAGATGGACAAGAATAAGTAACCATGAATAATTTAAAGAAAAAATGTATTCACAGAAAGATTTGAATCCATTATGCATTACGATATCTAGTGGCGTCTTTTACAACAAAATCCATAACTAAAACAATGGGAACAAAAGGTGATATCTTAATATTATAGGGAGTCGGAGATAGTGCTATCGTTTAGACAACATACTACGCTTACAGCTAAAGCTGTGTGTACAGGTTTCAGGTTTCACTACAATGAGTTCCAAGAAAGTGCAGACTTTGGTGCCAATGACGATTCACTATATCATAGATTTTAAATATGTAACTCCTCATGGATCTAACATGATGTGCAACTTTAAGAAACCCCTTAATTAGGTTCTATTCCTTTCGGTGGAGTACAACTTAGCTCATTAGAGAAAACATCCATCATTCTTCCCAAGAGTAACCATGAAGCTATATAAATATCCGAAGAAATCACTCATTGTACTTCAGACTGATGCCCACCCACGGAGCAAAGAGGCAAATTTTATGATTGTTATATAAATTATTTGGTCCCAGAAGAGGCAGAATAACGTACTTCGTCATGCAGATCTTTCAAAAATTGAACAAATTTGTCATGTGAGAGAAGTTTCTCGCCATCTTCACCAAAGAAGTACTCGATCACACCGCCATTCTCACTTAAACCACCCAATTTGTGTCCTGCCCGAAGCCCATCACAGTGATAAGCCCCTTGCCTGTTATGTGCCCTCATCAAGGCCATTACTTTCTTGAACTCTTCCTTCTCTATCTCACTGGCCATGACACCAAAACGATTCTAGTTATCAATATAAAAGTTCACAAGAAGATATGGACAGTGAACCAGAAAAACAGAAACTACACAAAGAGAGAAGTATGCATGGATTTTCTCTAATGATTTTGTTACAAAAACAGAAACTACAAGCCGATGGAAGTATGCATATATTTTCTAAAAACAGAGAGGGTGGGCGTTTTTTATAATCATATGGACAAGACTGCACCACAGGAGAAGAAAAATGCCTAAAGAGGGTTTGGAAAAAGTTCCAAGAGAACCGAGAAAAAATTACTTGAACACACACTAATAGCTCATAGTCCAAATATGTTTGATAAATATACTAAGACTTCTTTAAAGTTACTTTTTTATGACCACAGTTGAAAGAAGCATACTATATGATCAAAGGAAAATTTCTTACATGATTTCCACAGAGATGGTAAGAAAAAGAAAGTAGATGCAACTAACTTACGTTTCCATGACTGAAGGTAAACATTTTAATTTTATATACTTCCATCATGTGGATTGCAGTTAAGCTATTGAGTGAATCCAAGGATTGGACAGACCAGAAGAATATTCATTATGCCTTTCCAACTTTTCCACATCTACAACTTGATTAAGCAACAACTCTTAGGATTCGACAAGGAAAAAGTGGGTGCACTAATACTTCCATGCATCAGGTTCGTCAAGGGGGTCTGGGCATAATATCTCATAAATTAAGGGCCACGCTGCAATTATCTATATAATTAAGGCCACGCTACAATTATCTATATATTTGTGGGTCAATTTGCAAATCACATATATATTTACTACTTTTATTTTGGGTTCAAGTTATTGAATAGAAGCTTGTGGTACTGTACCATTGTTATAGTATAATTTGGGTACAAGTTATGTTGATATTGTTTCTTGTACCAATGATGAAGTTTCAGGTGGGTAAAGAACCCACATGAAGCCTTTAAGTGGGTACATTGATGAACGTTCATCAAGAATACCTTGATGCACCAAAACCGGGCTGGAGGAAAAAGGTGAAATTTTAGTTACTCTCTGTCAGAGTCAACTGATTTAAATTTAAGAACAATAATCATATGCCACTTGTTTAATGATAATTAACATTGTAATTTCATATAGAAAATCGTTACTGTTCTGCCTAAGAAGAACAAACTGGCCGATCCTAATGCGGTTTATCCACTAATTGCCAAGGCTACAGGCCACGTGTCTTCCCCTACTAAAGCAATTACATTTATCCAGCGAGAGGTGGAAGTTACACCGGAATGGAGAACAGCAAAAGTCTCTTCAAAAGTTAATTGAAACAGTCAATCAGTTCAACTAAAAGATGTTTCTTCTTACCCATTAGAATCCTGATCAAACATTTTGAATGCCACCGAGTAGCTAGATTCTGGAATGCTGAGTAATGTTACAAAGAATATGTACCTGTTACAAGGTAGAGAAACAAAAATATAATTCAATATTTGGAGAATAGTATTCAGCAACAAAAAAATGTACAGAATTTTATGGTTTTAACAAATAACAAAGGAAAACCAGAAAGTGAGGAAAATAAATCTTCAGAAACAAGTTATCTCACTCTTTGAAAGAGATGAGCCCGTCGTTGTTAGTGTCAAAAAGCATAAAGAACTGTGAAGGAGCACATCTCAATTCACCAGGACTTCTTTCACCTTTTAGAGAACCCTCTCTCACCAGATGGGACTCCGAGGGAGGAAACACAGGGACAACTGCTCGCATCAGATCAGCTGGTGTCATTAATACTTCCCCATGATTCCCAAGGAAAGATGCAAAGTACTCGAAAACCTGGAGATAAAACCTTGTAAGAAGCCTCTAGAAAATATAATTGTTCACTTGTATGATCGCCAGTCCAGCGAGGAACCACCCCAAGTACAAATATTTCCAGTATCATTATAGGAGTAAGTTTGTACAACCCACTTGAGGCAACATTCAAGTCATGTCCAATTTGAATTTATAGTATTCAAATAACAAAACCTTCACTGTAGGAGTTTAATGTCAAGCATCAAACGAAGAAGACAACATTAGAATGTAGTAAGAAGACAACATTAGAATGTAGTTAATACGGTTCACACTGAGAACTCATAATATCACATCTGTGAAACAGATAAATTACAAATAATAATGAAAACAAAACAAAGAAATAAGTTATAGCTCTCAATAATGATGATCAGGGGTAGAAAATCATTCCATCTTCAGCACCAGATAGAATTTACAGTAAATGTAATTTAGTGCTCATAAAATGAAGTGCACTCGAGGTTACAGAGAACTCATACTCCCTAATAGTTTGAACCAGACATAAGCCCAAAAGGTTAGATTGATAATGATTAATATTAAGCTAAATGGATGCCAACTGAATGCTCATCATTTGGAGTTGGACATATATGAAGAGTTCTCGACTCATGAGAAATGTCATGTAGGCACTTGCATTCAAGCATTAATTGCACTTCAAATGCTTGTCACGGCTCTCTTCTTAGTCGAAAACAGCTCTAACAATTCAGAAAGCGAAAAATCAACTGAATCAAGTAGAAAAATAGTTGCAGTTTCAACGACAACCATGAACGAGATGTAAGTCATTTAACTAAAAGGTTTTACTCACTTCCCATTTCAGTTGTCACATTTTAGTTTTCTACAAGATTCAAGAGCTGACTTAGATATTTGGATCCTTGGAGGTAGCATGTGTTCAGGGAAGTGTAAAATAGGTGTGGCGAGACTTTGGCCAGACAGGACATAGTTTTGGTAACTTCAACAGCATCCAATAAAACCGAATCAGACCAAGGCTTATCCCACTAAGTGTGGTTGGCCATTATTTGTGTGATTGTGTCGCACACATATCAAGGAGTTTCGACACAGTTTTCCGCTAGTTGTGCAGGCTAAACACAAACCTCCTCCTTTTCGGGCTTGGGACAGGCAATGTTCCACAAAGTAACACATGCGGAGTACAGAACCCTCCTCCCTTTTTCTAGGCTGGGACCGGCAAGGTTAGACAAAATAACACAGGCTGAGTTTCAACGACCCCAAATAGGACAATCAAAATGGAAAGGAGGAGCATCAATTCAAATGTTTGCAGCAAATGCTACATTGTGTTTAAGTTACCAATTTTCAGAATAAAAATCTGATCTTTTGTAATCAAAATGAAGTTCCGAGGAGACTACCTTTTCTGGGGGACTCCTCATTCTTATCCTCTTTTCATAATTAAAGAAAACTTTTCTTCTATATGCTTCTGCAGAAAAATATATATATCAAACAAAATAAAAGAAAAGAAAAACCAATAGACAAAAAACAAAAACAAAATAATATAGGAAGAAATACCTCCAAATAGGAACTTTGGTTTGTTAGTTGGAGCATGATTAACTGTAGACGACAAGACAACGTTGTTTGAGTTGTCGGCAAAGGATAAAGATGGAGAATTATCAGAGTTGTGTATCGCCACGCCTAGAGCTGAGGTGGCGATGATGCCTGATACCCATTTCAAGAAAGTGGTTTCCGGGTTGGTGGTGGTGGAGGAGGAAGGTGGTGGTGGTGTTGGTGCGGAGGAGAGACGGCGGAGATGGAGGTGGTGATGTTGTCTGAAGCGTCGGAGAGTTGACCTACTGGACATTGTTGTTGTCTCGATTTGTTCGGTTTGATTTACAGTTGGGTTTGACTGTTGTTGACTTTTGTGGATTTGGATGTTAAAAAAATAGATGTGGAATTCTGCAGCCGCTGTTTCTCGATCAGATTGATCAATTTCCAATTACTGTGGGTGGTGTTATTCACGGACTATTTATTTTTGTTAAATTACATCAGTGTGAATCTTATATTATTCGAATTTTAATTTTTATACTCTAAATATTAGTAATAATCATACTTCATTTAATATTTTTGTTTATATATTTTTATAAAGCGAAGTAAAGAGTAGAAGTGAGAAAATATAATGTAATTATCAATTTGTGGAGTATAAAAACAAACTTCATCTCGTGGCGGACAGATGGTGGCTAAGGAATAGTCTTATAGAGTGAGTAAAATTAAGACTAAAAGTTATGAGTTTGATTTGACTTATCAATATTTTTTTAATCGAACATGTGATATTAGATTTGTCATGCTTACCGTAGTTTACCTAATTGGTGTAGTTTGCAGACTATTTCACTCAATCCGATGTCTAACCAAGATGCACTCGTTGAATTGTGTGTGGGTCCAAAGATATAAAAGAGTTGTTTAATTTCTGCATGCAATCTAAGAAAATTTCAAATTCATCTCATAATTCTAGTTTTTCTTTCATTCAAACTACGACAATGGACCATTTTTCAATAATATTTCACCATTATCTATTATACATATCTAATTTGAAACAATTGTCATTTATGTTTTTCAGAAGTATAAAATAATATCTGAAAAATATAAAATTAAATAACAAATATAAGAGCATCATCTCAACAACATTTATTTGGAGAAATGTTTCTATTATGATGAATTCAAAATATATCGACAAATATTTCACTCTGGAGTATTAGATATGGAGCATAAGGGAAAAGGATCTTCTATCAGAATTTAGATACTCTTGTAACTATGATAATCATGATTTATGGAAACGTTGAGAGTACAGCTATGGTTGTGGATCGCTCCCCGCCCAAACATGGTCATTGTTGACAAGCACAGCGAGCAGCAGGTATAATCCTTAGTGAGGTTTCTAGCTAAAACAAAGGAATCATCTGTCGATGCAGCGTACCTGATCTTGAAGTATGTGTGTTAAATTTCTTACCAGGATTTGGTTGCAGCTCTTCAAAATAAAATGATGTTTCAATGTAATGCTTTTGGATTTAGACTATCTTAACAGAAGAAAATAGAAGATGAAGAAACGAAAGGGATGCAAGGAAACCTGTATCACCAGTTGCAAGCACTACACAATGTACAAAGTTGCAGAGATTGAACCGCTGAGGCTGGCGACATGGAACCTAACAAAATTATCACAAATGCCATGCCTAGAATCCGAAATCCATCAGCAACCATTACACATAGAAGTCATGGCAAGATGGAGATCTGAAAACATCACCTGACACTATTTTCCATCGCGATAACACTTCATTGATCTGGGCTTGCACCTCCTTGTCAAGTTCCTTTACTGAGCTAAATCTTTTCCGACTCTTTTCAAGAATATCATCAGAACGATTACTTCCAGAAAAGTGATCACCATCTGGGAGTTTAGAATCGAAGACCAGTGAACTTTAGATCATTCCATTTTCAAATGCGCGTCCCATCACGATGGCCATTATAGCTACAGGCCACTCCCCCCCCCCCCCCCCCCCCCCCCGCTCCTTTTATAGGCATCTCTAGTGCAACCGGATCACATTTAATCGGAGAAGGGTACTCTGCATATGTTGATATTATCATGTCCTGCTTATGTTCGAGCTACAGGGAACAATCTCATATCTAACAATCATGTAACCAGGAACATCATTGTCCCCTCTTGTAGTGATTAACTCATCCCCATCTCCAAAACGAATCACTCCACCCACATTAGAATGCTCATACTTAATGAACCAAAACAGTGAACTTCAAATGATTGAATACATAAGAAACATTCTCAATCTTAATCCCAACAGATTGACCTGTCCATCTAACAAAAAACCCGGCGCGCAAGGACTATCAAAATTCAAGTTAACCTGATACATCTCATCGATTGTTTCGCTGAGAAGATCAAATTCGATCATAGACAATGGATTTTTGTTTTACATATGACTATCTCGGAGTCGTTCGCGTACATAATGAATCCATAAGGTGAGTTCTCAATCCTATCTCCCATGAGAAGATCACCAAGATTCCACTTTCTATTTGTGAGGAAAACTCCCACACCAATAAAATCCATAGATACTTTCGACAAAAAATAATTGGTCTATCGTAAATTGTCATTTTTCTTGATTCTCATAAAGTCCTGCTGCGGGCATTAAAAAACCTCAATAGGATCATGCATGAATCTTGATAATTGAAACTTGGACTAATGGCTGCAACAATCGTATACTTAAGATCATCACAAATGTACTGATTTTTTATTCTAACTTTAGACGTAAACAATACATATGTCACAATATTAACATAATGCAACATAAAAAATATTCCTTCCATCCCAAAATGATATCGATGTTTTTGTAAAATAAAAATACCTTTTTGGGTTTTTGTTTTTTAGTAATTTGACAATGAATTCTATGTATTTGTACACTTGTCAACTTTTTTCAATATTGTAAAGATCGTACCTTAACCAATCGTCATTCTAACGATATCTTATGTTATAACTCCAATTCAAAATTATACAATATTTTGGTGCAAGTCTGCAAGACTTAGAATCGAAAGATGTGTAAGAGAAATTTGGAACAAATTAAGCCAAAAAGAAAAAAACAATCGTCAACAGCAGGATTCGAACCTGCGCAGGCAAAGCCCAACAGATTTCGAGTCTGTCCCCTTAACCACTCGGGCATATTGACCTGATGTTAGAGCAAGGCAACCATCTTTACATTACCAACCACATGTTTGTGGAGAAGGGTTTTGCAAATTATAGGCAGACCCACATTACAGACAACCTTACAATAGTAATTTGGTTTGTTGCTGAAAACTTTAACTTCAAGTCCCCACACCTCTCCATCCATCACTCTTTTTTCATCAACCCCTCCTCTCACTTCTCTTACTTCCACAACTCTTCAATTATCCAACAATTTCATCTACCAACCCCCCTCCCCCCCCCCCCCCCCCCCCCCAACAAAGATAGCCCCATGTCCCATTGATGTTGATTCTTCAAATTATATACATGTTCTCACATTCTTGTCCATTTTTGTAATTCATTAAGACCATTTCATCCACCAAGGCCCCTCCCCCCCATTGATGTTGTTTCTTGATTTATTTACATTTTGTTCTAATTCTTGATAAGTTTTCTCAAGTTATTGATCATTGACAAGAATGAAAACAAACCAACCAACCAAGCTCAAAACTACTCCAAGGAGTACTAGTGCAACTATTTTCTCTTGTGGTTTCTTCCGCCACTGCACTCAAACTGTCCTTAGTCCCACCACCACCAATCCGCCACCGCTTCCTCTATCACATACTCCCCAACAACCATCTATCCCACCACCACCACCCCCACCTCCACCTCACTACCACCCTCGCTCGAAACCCGAGTCTTCCTCTTCTTCTACCTCCTCATCCTCCACTACTTCTCAAAGCTTCACTCAATGGAAGTTCCCAATACCCATTTCGCCCATACCCAACAATTGTTACCCGACCCGCCACACGGAGACCCGACCCTACCCGAGATATGAGAATGACACCAATCCAGAGCTTGTTCCAGCTATGCCAATGTTCAGAAATTTAGAGGAGATGTTCCATGCGGTGGAGATCCAGTTCGCTTCCGGGTTGGATCATGATCGACTGGGAGCGCTACACTTGCTGGAGCGCTCCCTAGTCCCAACCCAACGCGCTGCCTTCGACACTTCCGGAAAGGTGGCATGTCCAGCTGCGGTTATGAGCGGTGTGGTGGGTTGTTTGCGGGACAAATTAGGAGCAAAGTCAGCAAGCAAAATTCTATTAGCACTTTGCTTGGTAGAAGAAAACCGACACATTGGTGTTGAGGCTAGAGCTATCAGTGTGGTTGTTGAAGGCTTGGGAGACATGGAAGCTGCAGTAGCGGAGAGGGCGTTAGCGGCGGTTGAACTGCTGTGTACAGTGGCGGAAGGTGCGGCAGAGGTGAGAGCTCATGCATTATCAGTGCCCATGATGGTGCAAGTGATGGGGAGGATGGAAGGAAGGGGGAAAGAGTATGCAATAAGTGTGTTGGGGGTGGTTTGTGGTGGTTCTGGTGAGGGATTGAGGTCGGCTCCGCCAGAGGAGGTGGCGCGTGCGGTGGTGTTGGCATTGCAGGGAGATTGTAGTGAAAGAGCTAAGAGGAAAGGGGCCCAGTTACTGAAGAATCTGCATGAGAATGGACGGTCAGATTTGAGTCAAGAAGATAATAAATAAATCAAAGTAAAATTGACAGTAAGTTATAATTTACGTGATACTCTATGTTATTCTGTTGATTTTAAAATATGTGTATTGATATTTTTCAAAATTAAGTTGCAATTGAAAATAAAACATGTAATATGATATTAACGGGATGCAACGTGAAGTGTTATATAAATTGTGTATTAGATGATCCGAACTTATTTAAAATGTCTCTGTAGCACGTGTGATGTTAAGAGGAGCAGAGGGGGAGTACAATTATGTGGTCAAAGTGGTCCAAATCTAGTGGTTCAATAATGTTGTTTGTCCCATGATGTACAATGATGTCTAAATAAGAAATTTAATTTATTTGAAAGGACTTGTGTTTTACCCTCTGTTTCTATATATGTTTCATACTCTGTATATCACAAGATGCACTTATGCTAATTTTGACCCCAAAATTAATCTTATCAAAATTTCACAAAAAGAAAGCATATTGCTTGTTCTAATTCTAGATTCTAGTTTATCTATTGCTTGATGATAATACATCAATATGAAAGTGAAAGAACAAATTTTCATAAATAAACATCTAAGACGTGCAGCACTTCTTGGCATAGAAAAGAAGGATGAGACTTAATGAAACGTTCTATCTTGCATATCCATATGAAATGCAGCATTCGTGAAACACGTATATTATATATAGAAAAAGAACTGCAACTTCCAGCGCGGCATATGAATCCAACGAACTGGTATTACCCCTTCTTTGACGTAGCTGCTAGCCTAGTATACATCATCGCCATTGACTGGTACCCTCTAATGTCACCAGATCGAAGAAGATTACCTATGGAAGGGCAAAGAATTGTTGCACTGCAATTAATGTTACCAATGGCTTGAACATGAAAAAAGAAAATTAAAGACAATGCTAAGTGTAAAAGGTCGCAACAAAAACGAACAAACTATTGCCATTCGAATACGGGAACGAAGATATTATTGTGGCAGTTACCAGACAACTAAGTAAAATTAAAAATATACACCGTTCATTAACGAGCTAGGATATAAAATCTTTGACCCTGAAGTCTAGTGCTCACTCTCAACATCATTAGTACTAATTTCACATAAAAATTTGTGTTCAATAATCAATTAGGTCGCTACTAGCCAAAACAATATTTATCAGTTGTCCCCAGGCTATAAATGAAACTGGGTCTAAAGTAAAGTTTAGTGACAGAAGCTGTGCACTTTAAAATCGCAAGTCACTAATAAACGATGAAAGGTAACCAAAATCATTTAGTGTCGGGAGAGCGTAATCACTAATACTATGACTTGCACATGCAATTACCAGAAATGCCGAGTTATAAGAAGCATGTGTGGTAACAAGAAATACCTGAGTCACAATTAAATGGGCTGTCAGCTTCTGGATGAGCCATCAAAGCTATTATTGCCCTGCAAACAGATTGGAGACTCCAAGCTGGGCTCCAAGCATTCTTCAAAATATCAAGGCATATTTCTCCAGTCTGCAGTAATATTAACAACATAATCAACTCAAGCAGTTTACAAACCTGAAACATCAAACCCAATAAGTAAATTGATTTTCAATAACCTCTTCGCAATTCTACTCTACAGCTCATTACCCTCACGGTCTCACTACACTATTTTCAAATCAATTGCCACGAACAAGTTGTGGAGCTTATTTACCCTTCTGTTATTTCAATGAAATTGAATTTAGAAATCTTAAAGCATGAAAGAGGAGCTTATTTGCCGGAGAGTTCTGTGTCAAAAATACATTCAGGAACATAGTTCACAAACCATATTAGGGTGCATATTTGGAGAGTGGGGTTTGTTAATGCCTTACAAGAAATTGAAGAATGTGTGCACTGACAGAGTTTTAGTTTCAACTGAAGTTCATGAGAAGAAATGTAGACTAGAGTCAATTGACGACTTTTCGGAAGTGTAACTAAAAGATAAACTATTGATAACTAAAACATTTCGACTATTGAGTTAAACTAGTTGGTCTTTTATCCTTACCATTCAGAAACATAAAATCACTGACATCTTCCGCAAATTTAAGTAAGAGCACAACATTACCGAAAACCAACTGAAGAAATAACTTCATGATTCAATCCTGAGAGCTTAATATTTTGCAGACGTCATAGAAAAGGAATAAATACATTACCTTAGAATGTACATTTGGATGGAAAATTTTGGTCAGGAATCACACTTGAGGAGGCTGCAAAGGGTACTGCTCTGGCACTGCAAAAGCAAGCTGGAAAACTCCACCCTCAAAAGGAGTCTCTGATGGCCCCTGTAGACATATACAGCAAATAATAAGAAACCAATTAACCAGCCTGATCAGTTTCAATATAACAAAAATCAACCAAAAATAATAGAATGTCGTTGATATTATATGCTTACTTTAATAAGCGCAGTCCATTTAAATATGTTGGTATCATCACAAACAAGCTGAATATCGGGATCAGCTGATCTCTCCCTTTGCACTTCTTTATACTCTTTAAATAACCTTGCCCTTGATGCCTAATTTTCGAAAGTATCAAACAACCACATTTACAGCAAGGTTACCACGCTTATATTAATACACAAAACACCCAACGAGATAAGTAAATCTAATCCTAAATCTATGTAAGACAATACAAACCACTAGCACAATTCAGGTACTATTTTAGTTGCAAGTTGCAACACAAAAAATACAAAATGTCCAAACAAAAAAAGCTTTCTCAACCAAATACAAGATGTTGGCATCCATTATACCAAAAGACGAAATCAAAAAAGTAAATCAGCAACTACACACTGCTGACAATTATGTATATCTCTTTAAAGGACATATATCTCATCGTAGCACAACGAAACCCCCTAACGTTTAACGTTTAAACCCTTTTCTAGTTTAAGAACATTTTACAACTAATTGCATGCCATTTGCATCTCACATTTATAAAACCAGCTTAGGATCAAATATCTCTACCAATTATAAGACAGCCATCAATGGAAATTTGCTTCAATGAAACAAGCAAAATGGTCCTATGAAACTTCCTGTCGGATCTATAACACAATACCAAAACAAAAAATAATAGTATAACATTAATACCACCTACATCCCAAAAATATAATCAGTTTGATTATGAGTTGTCAAAATGAACAAACTTACGGCCTTAATCAACACGCACCACCTTGATTCGAATCAAAATTATCACTCCAATAGCAAATCAGGTTAAAAATACTATCTTTTGATATAATTTCCATCTAGACATAAAAATACTTCATTTTAAAACGAACAAAGTCAACCAATCAAAATTCAAAACTGGACAAAGTTTTTGAGATAGTACAAAAAGAAGGCCATCTGATATGCAGGTAATGAAGTAATATATTAGAGGTGCCACGTTCAAAGAACACTTAATTTCAGCATAATTAGCTAATAATTCATTGGTTTATTGAAATCGAATGCAATAATTAAGCTTGAATATATAGTTTGACAATACTATAAATGTTCATCATGATGACAATTGTCAATCAGATTTTGTTTTTCGTTTTCTTTGTTCCTTATTATTTCTTCACGTTACCATTTTGTAATAGTAACATGAAATGTATCCTAAAATTCATATGAGTACTCTTCAATGCGAGCACTCGAAATAAACTTTATTTAAGAGTTACTAAAATTATACTTTACGAATTGGACGAGGAGTATTTTAAGAATCTACAATTTCTATCAATTGTTAATGCATACGATAATAAAAGCTAGGAATTGTTTCTGAATAAATAAACTTATTAACAAAACAAGTTTTCATTTGCTTATTGGCAATTCTAATTGATCGCTTGGTATTATTCGATTTTATGTATTTATTCACTGGTAATACAATTGTGTATACATCAATAAGTTTTTTTTGGATAGATAAGAGCGGATAATACAATGGTAATAGAAAACTCCCTCTATTAAAACCTATTACAAAACATGAAGGAGGCATGATCGAAAATAAAAGTGTTTGATGACCTATTACAAAAATGGAGAAACTAAAACCATCCAAAGCTATAATAGACAAAATTATTCTCCAGGTGAGACAGGTGTCGCCAATCCTGTTCAAAAAGATTTTCACACACTCTTCCTACCGAAACCAGGGTAACATCTACCTAATACCTAGGAGAACACATCAATAAGTTCATACACCATTAATAGATGCAAATTTTAAGTTTTTGTGTAATTTTAGTTTATTTAGTTTTATGTTTATAAAAGAAGAAACTACAATATATTTGTAATTTGTTTTACCTTTTCCATATACAAAAAATGACAATTGTAATTCAATAAATCAAACCAAAACTAAAAGAAGAAAAAAAAGAGAGAGAATACATCAGAAAAGTGTAGCTGAAATCTGCAAGTCAATCTTCAACTGCACACCAGTGAGAAGAATCAACGTGAACATTCAAATTTATGAGTTAGGATTGTATATTCACTTATTCATCATGTATCCTATTTCTTTCTACAATTGAATGTACACCAAGGACAACAAGCATCGATGAGAAGATCAAATATACAACACTTGAACAGAAACAAATAAAATGAAAAAAATGGTAAAAAACCTTGCAATTGAATTTGGACATGGTAAAAAAATCGCATGAGAAGATCACATGCTTCCGGTGCTGCCAGGAGGTGTTTTGCCTTTGAATTTGGACATGTCAACCAAGTCGCCAAACAACCTGTCTTCCGGTTTGTTAGGTTTTCCAGACGGCACATAGGAAGGTTTTGCAACTGAACTTCCCATGGCGTTATCATTGCTTACTGATAGTCCTGACATACGTTGGTCAAGAAACTGTGCATTTGGCTGATTGTATCCATACCCACCGTAGCCCGCCATCTGATTGCCATACATTTGTTGTGGATACATGTAACCCATCTGTTGCGTCGGCTGATGATACACTCCCTGAGCATGCATGCCCACGGGATGATTTCCCTGCATAGTTCCTGGAACTTGTTGCATATACATACCACCAGCCTGGTTATTTACCGAAGGCTGTGACGCATAAGGATATTGACCACCATTAGAGAACGGTTGTGACTGTGGAACAGCCTGGCCACCTTGCATAGAATGAACAGGTTCATCAGCCTGAACTTCCCAGGGTGGAGGTGGAAGTGTATCACTATTGTCGGCACCTGAAACCAGAAAAACCATGAATTCTCTAAGCATTACCAATTACATAAAATAGAAAGGTTTAATCATTTAACTCGTGCCTAACTGTATGAATGTCATTATATCACATTCTTAACTCGACGAATCGCATGGAAAAATCTGAATTAATGAATTTTAAACTATTGCTCATTATGATATCATTAGTAAATTGAACAAATTATTTGGAGTTGACGACTCAGATAGCGATGGTTTAGGTTTTTAGTGGGCAACAAACAAACAACTTCTGAAGCGGATGTGCAAAATCTCTTTTAAGGAAATACCATAAACAGGTGAAGGGGGCTGATTCTGCTGTGCGTGATGCAATGTCTCGCCATTCCAGGCAGTAGTAGAGCCTTGAATATATACACCCTGTATATTTTGGGTTGATGTTGCACCAGGTGCACTTCCATTCGGATATAATGACTGTTCTGAAGATTGCAAATTCTGTTGTTGCTGGAAGTCAAGTGATGAAGGATGTGATTGCCCTACTGAATATGTTGCTTGACTATTATCTTGGGCGAACATGTCCACAATAGCCAGAGCATTTTGTTGAGATGGTACAGGACTCCCTGACTGAGTTTCCCCACTAGGAACAAGCGCCAGCATATCTTCAGCCCTAGGTGAGCTGAAATCATCTCCACTCAACAGGTCCATCTTGGGGTGGGACTTTGTTGGTGTTAAGGATGTCATATTTGTAGAAGAAGGAGCTGGAAGTGCTAACAATGTTTCCAGACCAGAGCTCGAGGATGATCTGCAGAAGATATTTTATGATGCTTAACCTCTTACCAGAAAATGCACCATCAGTCACCAATGATTGTTTTTTTTTTCTCACTCAACCAAAATCCATCCACAAAATCACAACCAAATAAATAACAACTTCAAACTCCTCATTTTCTACATAAAGAAGAAAAGCAGCACTCAAATTCCTCAAAAGATATTTCAAGGTCAAACTCCTCGAATAAAGAACAGTCACCAATGAATTACAAACATTACTTTGAATATAACATGGTATACAACAATTTTTAGCAAGCATGTGTTGAGAATATTGAGTGGATACCATCACCTCAACAGCATGTTGCTCGATAAAATTGTAAGTTATTTTATAGCCAGTAAAAGACCACACAGCTAATTAGTAATTGAAGCCTATAAACGAAGTTGAATAGTTACTGGTTATATGTATAGTAGAACAACCTTGCAACTACCAAAATGTGGTTCATGAATTTTGCAACGGGAAACATCAAAATATTGGCATAAGTGCTAAACCCTCTCCAGCACTGCACAACAATAGATAAGAAGAAGAAGAAGACAAACTTACGGTTGCGCTTGGCCTTCTCCAGTATCTATTAGTGGAGCATCAACGTCAACCAAAGCTCCAGGAGGTCCAGATTTTGATTTCTCGTCAGGAATAGTTGCTCCTGAAGAAATAGCTTCATGTTTGGCCAATACGCGCTGCATGTCATCATTCAGAGCTAGTCCTTGACGTAATAATAATTCATCACTGCATAAGTTAAACATCAACCATAAATATAACAGTCCCTAAAATGTGTCTTTGGAGTAAATAAATTCAGGTCCATTACAAGACTTTGACAAAATCAAATAACATTCAGCGTGAGACACTATTCAGTTACTTTATACAAGATAGACACCTTGGAGGAAGGATTATTTGTAACTCATACTATAACTTTTCTCCAAAATGGTAAAGAAGAAAAGTATTAATCCAGACACCAAACGAAAATCTCAAGCATGCTATAATGAAGATTCATTTTGGTTTCTTTTCTTAAATTCAAAAGCCAACAATGGATTTGTAAGAGAATTATAATTTAAATGTATGCTGAAAGCATTGCATTTAGTCACTTAAAAAACACACTCCATGAATTGGAGTTATTCGAATAGCCTAGTGGAAAAGGCTCTTGCCAGTGACCAGAAGGTCCTGGGTTCGATAATCATCTCATCGCTAATTTACAAAAAAAAAAAAAAGAAACACACTCCATGAATGGAAAAGGGAGCTGAAAAAGAAGAAAGAAATTGCAAAAACTGATCTCCAAAGAATACTCCAAACAGAAGGACTCCTTACGAAGTTGAATTGACAAGGTGTACCAATCGCTGCTTAAAGGTGCGGCACTGTTCCACCAAATCAACTATAACATCCTGTTTAACCCCCTGTCATTCATAGTTTCATAAAAACTGTCAGAAGTTGAGTAAAATGACTAACACAACCAAGTCAAACACCTAAAATATAACTGTAACAAAAACAAGTTGGTAACCTTGAGAGGTACCTCTTTATTGCTGGGATCTAATGCACTCAACATTTCTGCAAGTACATCCATAATGCCACGTGCATTCTGAATCTCGGTTGAACTGCATAAAAAGATCAAGGCCACAAATAATAGGCAAATACCCCATAACTAAATAAACTGATAGCATCGGTAGATATTTTACCGAGTAAAAAAGGGTTTAATGCTCAAACTTTATGTATGAGGTACACCAAATGCATATGCAATAATGTAAATCAGCGAAATGATAGGCCATTTCATGTAAGTGCGAAACAGAAATTAATATTACATACATATAAAACTGAAACAACTTCTTGAAAGCATAAGTTATTTCATGTGAAACATAAACCAATATTACATTTCCAAAGAATAACTATCTTCATTATGGATCCTAGCCCTACTTCACATCCAAAATGTAGATTAATACTTCAAAATTTCATGTGTACACAGCCATAATATGGAGTAGGAATGGCTAAGGATACTGTCAGCACATTTTACCAATTAATGGACACTGCAACGAAATGGACAAGGAAGGTGCTCCAATGCGATACTTTTTTGTAGCTTATAAAGTAGTGAGAAAAGCTCCAAGTTTAAGCTACTTACAAGGTACTGAGAAAAATCACCAAGTTCAAGTTATTTCTCCAGGATGCTAGCTTAAAAGGAGCATTTTTTCTCATTGAAGTTGTGCATGTATGTTCAAAACACCCTCTAGATATAGCAGTTCGAATCACTTCAACGAAGAAGGCCAAAATTTCAAAGAATAGCAAAAAATGAGAACTGATAACTACTACTCTTAGAAACTTCTTGGCACTCCAAAGTTGATGACCGCAGTCCAAAAAAGTGGAATGTTCTTCAAAATTACCCCTCATATTACTTATATATATTTTGGAGTAACCTTTTGGAATGGATTTGGTAAGGGAATGTGTCCAACTATCAACCATTGGAGAGTGGATATATATTTTGGAGCGCCAAAACCAATAGCAAAAACTTTTTAGCAAAGCCCCTCCCTCCTCCATAAAAAAAGAGGAATTACTTCCCCCTTCTCACAACACACCAATAAAGTGGCGGAAACTGATTTTTTTTAAAAGGTGGCGGAAACTGATAAAATGACATACCACAGAAACACTAGTTTCTGTAGCTGATTTAAAATATACACAAAACTGATAAGAGATCAAAGAATCACTGATTTGTGTTGGTAAGATTAAATTTCTCAGAGATGAAGTTAGAACTGCTTTCACTGCTACCCAGAATCTCACAATTAGTCCAATAGCACTAGTGCTGAAGATATCAGAAATAATTTCACACAATCCAATGAGAGTTGCAACTTAAATAATGAAACAATACTACCATACTTAACATAAAAGCCCGCATTGAATTTCATGGTTAGTCACTCAGATAGATGAAAACCCAGAAGGATACCTCAAAGTAGGAAACTCAGCATCTGCAGAAGACTCTGCACCCTCTGGTCCAGATTCTGTATTGCGGACATTATGATTGTATGACGATAGCGGGTGAGATTGAAGAGGTGTAAATACAGGTGCTGAGCTCTCTGATCTTGGAGGAAATACAGCACCAATACGCTGATCATTCAGAATATAATGAGGAACTCAGCACCATGCCAACAAATACTAATAGAAATAGACAATACATTTCACCAAAAAATCACAAAACATAATATTTAAATTGCGTAGGCAGGTTTGAATGGTACCAATAATTCCTGATATGCTGCATAATATTGTGGATATCTTGCCTGGGGTCCTCCAAAAGCTTCTTGCCAGGTGTCCACTAGACTCAAGATTTTCTCTTTCACATGGATGTCAGGCTAGAGATATAAAATTGTGTTAGTGAAGGCTAACCATAAGAATATTAATAATACCTCATGTAAGTTCTAGACTTGTAAGTAGAAATCTTAAAATAAAAACCAGGAACTGATAAAATGAAGCAACGTGGACAAAATTTGAAAACGTATAGTTTGATTCTCCACCTCACCCCCTTCTCTGCCATGATAAAAGGAAAGGAAAAACAGCCTCAAATTGCTTTGATATATTCAAGTACTATTTGACAAAACGTCAATTTAAAATCTGCATTTCTAATATTTAGAGGAGTTGGTTTAGTACAGTGTTAATTTGAAGTAGATATGTAAAGGGGGAGGGTTAAAATAGAGATCTGGATCTGTGTTCACGAGCACTTACTTTCTTTTTTATGACTTTCACCATCTGGTGGAGCACATCTCTCTCAGCAACATACATGTGGACGATGTCTCCACAATTCTTTACCATAGTCTCCAATAACTACAAAAAGGAGTAAAGGATATGCAAATTTGAATTTCTTTTGTAAGAAGCGATTGCAGAATATGATATTACATAATTAAAGATCGTCTAGATGGATGAATTACGCATGTGATTGTCATAGTGATTGTGCTATATAATGAATATATGCAAGCAGAATTTACAAGACTTTTGTAACACATAATAAACGAAAGCTAAAAGATATTGGAGATGTTATATTCATAACGTCCAAAAACAGCTCTGTATATTAATATAGAACAGCACATAACCATCCCCCATATACATCTTCATATCTTAAAGGGGTTTGGCAATTAGACATTGCCCAAATCAATATTCCCACATTTCCGCGAAATATTTCACATTACCATGATACCCAGAGAACAGCCTGATATCCTACCAGTCTACCACTTAATCCTCTATATTAGAGTCGTCTTGGAATATATGAGTCACATTGTTCCAAATTCCAGGGGAGAAGTAATTGCTACAAGGATCAGGCGAGGGAATATAGAAACTATTTTGACATTGTTTACCATGAAAGGGGAAGCTAAGGAGAGGTAAAGAACATTATTCTGTTTCATAAGTGGAGGGATATTAAGCAACATTAGTACTTCATTGTTCAGATGAGAAACCAACATCCTTCTTTTTTCTTGGTTAGGTATTCGTTAAGTCACTTAAGAGTCAGAGGCATATAAAGGAAACACTAATAGAGAAATGAAAGTTTTCCAAAATACTTACGGTCAATGCAAGTAGTTGTACTTTTGCATTTCTGCTACCAACACGTTTTTTTAGGCCTTTCACAACATCCTTAGCTTGCCTGGTCACCAAAACCATAATCAGAATAGGCTATCTTGAAATTATAGCTCACACCATACTGATATCATAAGTCAAAGTATATTATCACGAAGTATAGACAATAGGGTATCTCACTCTGACATGAGGTATCCCGAGTTTTGTCATAGGATATTAAAAGCTGGCGGGCATGATCAACACAGTAATGATATGGTAATATGAACTTTTGGATATGAAGAGGAATGGTGAACAATATAGTCATAAATCAATAACTATAGTAAGATGTTGACACCAAATTGGTATTTAGAGTTGCCAATGGTTCTACGTTATCCATCCAAACATTAGAAGGAATCATCTGTACATAACTTATACACATAAACGGGAAATAAGGCTTCTAAATCTGTGTTTCCTTCTTAGTTGTCAAATTTTTACAAACTAAAGGTTGCATCAACGTGAGCATCAACATGTCCCAGTGCCTCCGAAGAGGCTCCTACCTAGGAGGGTAAGGTAACGGGTGTAAAACAGTATGCAGCCTTACCCCTGTGGTAACAGGGAATCTGTTTCCGAATTGACCTAAGAGTCGAGTGCAAACAACTATCTACTACTTCATGAAGGATAAGAAACGTAGGTAGTGTCATGAGCCATTTCGATTAGTTCTATTACATCTAAGAACCAGATAATATAATTTTTTTGATGAAAAACACAGTTAAGTCATGACACGGATATGGAAATAGAAGTAGCATTAACCGATTAGTGGCATGCTAGGGACATCATGTTAGGAATTTGACTATCCACCAAGTTTCCTTTTAGGCTTCACACAACCATCACATTAAATACTAGGCAAAGGGAGTAGATATCAAGATCAAGATTATATTGCAATATAAGGATCCACATGAATTAGCAAGACTGTTTAGCGTGTCAGCAAGTTTAATAGAATGTATGGTGATTCGTGTGGCAAACCAAGGTATGGCACCAGACCTGGATAAATATCAACATCACTAGAAAGGAAAATAACACGAGACCTGGTTATAATGAATCTCATAGTCATCACCATTCCCCTCCACCAATATCAGTGCCCAAAATACACATTGTTCCCTCAATATTAACTCGAGCATTACCAATACCACATAGACAAACATTACCAGAAAACAGGCTAATCGACCATTCAAATCCCATACAACTACTCGAACAACTTCAAATCAACTCCTACGATAACATCCTATACGATCACTCAGATAACCAAACACCAAACATTTTCCAACAGAGCAATATCATTGAATGAATCCACATATCGTCAAGTCTGATTTGCAACGATCAAACCAACAAATGTCGACACCACAACTATAATTTAAATCAACATCATCACATTACGAACAAATCACATTGAAAATACTAGCGTTCCATAATACTCACAGCTAAACATTAAAAATACGCAACCAATGTTTTGACATGAACAACATTTGAAGATATGATCAAATTGAATTGAACAATAAAATGATAATTAAGAGTGAAAAATGATGATGCGTACGCAGGATCATGATTGCACATATCACAGATCTCGACGTTCATGGCCCAATCAGGCCCGATGAGCATGTTGCTAGTGGCCCGTTCCACCAAGGAATGCACCATCTTCAGACGAGATCACTCTACTTTTTCTCTCGTATTTATTATATACAGATCCACTCTAAACTATATACTATGGAAATTAATTGTCTAATTATACACCTCTCTTTTTTTAGATGCTTGTTTTTCTCTCTCAGCTATGTGCTTCGTGTAAGTGGTTATTTTCTGTTTTTATGTTCAAGTATATGTTCTTGGCTTTTGTTTGGTCATAGTGTTTAGGTGAGTCATTCTCTAATGTATATTTTGTGATTGTGTTATTAACATGCTCTGATTCTTTTTTATTTTCATGTACGGATCCGTTTGAATTGTGATGAACCTAATTGAAATTTTAAGTTTGCCTCGTTTGGAACTAATTTTTTGTATTCAACTAGGTTAATCGATTAACCTACATTCATCATATTTTTGTTACTCCTCAAATCGAGGTGTAATGTAATTTTTCTTTTTTTCAATCAAACGATATGATTATCATTAAAAATGACAAATGATAAGAGGTATGTACAATCGAAGTGGGCGTAAAAGCCGACAAAGGGTGGGGTAGCGCTAGCATCCCAAATTCCACTGAACACAGAACCCGAATAAACGAGCCCGTATAACCAAAACCTAAAGGCCACAGAATGACCACCTGAAAAAGCCACAATCAACCACCCGAAAAATGCCACCAACGGCCAACGAAAACAGCCACAAACGGCCAACAAAAGGGGAAGGAGCTAACACTCATTCCCAAAGAAAAATACCAACAAAAAAACACAGATACTAACACGACAAATCTACCAAAAAAAACCTACAAAACATCTGATCAAGTATTCATGTAAAGAAAGAACCAGCGCTTTCCTCCAAGCCCCAAAAGCACTTTCCGAAAAACCGACAGAGGATGTAATGGTCGAAGCCCGCTTATCATATAGACATCCAGGTAGCTTGCACGTGGCAGATACAATCCATGGCGAGAAAATACCTCTTCAACTTGAAATAGACACCGAGGAATGACGAGATCTGAAATGTAATTTTCAAAGGAAGAATATTGAAGGGAAAGAAAATAACACAAAACAAGAAAATAATGTTAGATTAACAAGATCCGGTAAATTAATCATATTTTTGAATGATGTTTTTAATCATATTTTTGCATCTTTTCACCTAAATTTACCTCTATAAATTAATTAGTATTCAAATAATTTTGTTAATACATTCACCTAGATTACCCTTATCTAAATTAATTTTCAATTATTACCCTCATTTATTATATTCACCCTAATTCAAACGCATCAATAAGGGTGAAGGAAATATGTACTCCCTCCGTCCCTAAAAGATTGTCACATTTTGACTTTTGGTAGGCAACAAAACACGATTTAAAACATAAATATCTATTACTCTACATGCAAAAAAATTATAAAGGGTTGATATTTCAAAAATTATATAATGAGACGAATCTAACAAGGTCCTACAAGACTATATTATTTCTTATCGTTTAATAAGAATTCATAATCAAATTTTGTTATGTTTGACCAACAAAAGTCAAAATGTGACAATCTTTTAGGGACGGAGGGAGTAATTGATTGCGATCGAACACTAATAAACTTGTTCCCTTGATTCATTACTTAATTTGTCCATATATGTTTTATTTGTAATTGGTACCAAACAAAGCTTGGCACTTATGGATGGTGTATTATGTAAAGTAGAGAGTTCCTTAAGCTCGTGGGCAAGCTAGTGGGGATCTTTTGCCAGATGGGAATAACATGATCACTCAAACGCAATGGGTAGTGGTGAGATGCTCAGATTTGATATCATCATCACTTCATTCTTTTCTTTAACAATTTCTTTACTGCTTTTGTCAAAATGATTGTCCAATAACTTAATCCAACTGCAAATCCCACATGTAAAGCCACACCAACTTAATTGTAAATGGTAGTTTCTTTGCCTCCAACATTAGTGCTTTTGAAAATGAATCTTTATCTGGTGCGGGCAATAATTTCATACATTTAACTTCATGTTGATTGTAGTTCTGGTATGATGTATGGAATTAGCAGGTTGTCGCTCGATTAAAAATAATTAACATTCTTGTAATTTATATAGTATGTCTTCGAAAATGACACAATTATCTTAATCGGCTAAAATGTAAAAGTTGGATGAAAAATGTCAAAAAAAAAATAATATAGTATTTTTTGGAATGAATTTGCTACTTCGAATCTTGCATGTCAAAAAATGATAGCTTAGTTGATCAAACTTTTACTAATGTATGTAACGTCTCGGAGTCTCGGGTGTAGAACTTGTTACAAATATTTTCTTATAGCTTTTTTTCTCTCCAAAATGAATACTCATGTTGAAGTTTTATATCTTGAATTATAAAATGAATATCTTATATTAAAATTTTGGGTCCGTCCTTAATTATTCTCTTGTTAACACAAATTCACAATACATCTTTTCTGAAAGAATGTGGTAGAATCGATACATGTACTATTCTAAGAATGTGGTAGAATAGTACATGTATCGTCCATAATTACATAATCAAAGTATAAATACATGTTTACTAATTCTAATATTCTCGAACATGTTCTACCAAAAAGATATAATCATTTAACAAATTTTCCAAGCCATGTCTGAACTGCTGATAAAGTGTCAACAGATTTCACCATTATAATTACAATAAAATTAAAATACATTGATCAATATAAAAGAAGTTAGCATAATAATATAAAAACAAATATTTTGGTGAAATTATTTGGGGTATAACAATTACACATCCCACAAATTGCCCCAATCTCCAAAATTACCACCACCAATAGATTGACGATCACTCCACATTTCACTATTATCATCAAACATACCTCTAATTTCATTAGTATTATTTCCCAGGTACTCAATTGGAAATATTCCCAAATTATTATTATTAGTAGTAGTACCAGAAATAATGTCCCGTGCCTTTAAAATGTCCAGACAAGGAGCCATTATTATGTTGTTATTATTATTATTAGTATTAAAAGTTACCATTTTTGTGTTTTGAAGATTATTAGTTATTTGAGACTCAAAATGATTGATTTTTTGATTCTTTAGGTTTAATTGGTTGGCAAGTCTGGCTTCGGCTTCCAAACGAGTGGTTTCCCACTGAGCCATGTGATTAAGTATCGCAGATTTGTTGTCATCAAAGCTTGATGTCTTTCTCTTGTGAGTTTGTGGATCTATTCCCATTTTCGACAAACGTTTCTTTAGCCGACACTTCCAATGTTTCTTTATTTCACACTCAGTTCTTCCTGCCAAAAAGGTTGCTATATCGGACCACCTAATAAGTTCATATCACATTAGGTAACAGACGTTAGATCGATGCAGCACATGCATAACAATCGTTTAGTCTTAAATAGTTAGATTGTTGTAGATTAGTCATCGAAAGTTGTATAAGTGTGCGTTGTACTATGATCTCAGGCAATTTGTAAAAATTGTTTACTAGTTTATTAAGTTCATATGTGTACAAATGCTACTATTAAGTATATATAATAATCGTTTGGCAAAATAAATACCTGTTGCCTAAAAGTGCATGGAGTTGAATAATGTTCTGTTCTTCAGTTGGAGTGAACTCTCCCCTTTTAATATGTGGCCTCAGGTACTTCATCCATCTGATTCTGCAGCTCTTCCCGCATCTTTGAATACCTAAATTAAATGTAAAATGTTTTTAATTGATTGGAGTGTTAAACATATTCTGCAATATTCGCATTAGTAGTGGCATCCATGAATTCTAAGCTAATGGTATCGGGTTCGAGTCTTTTTCCAACTGGTCTCATGACTCTCATTTGTTATGTTGAACTCTCAATTATTTTGTTAAGAATGTACTTTTATCGTTTGAGGGAAAAAAAATTCATATGTCAAATGGTAGTTGGTGAAATTATTACATATTAATGTTGCATGATCGTGCATTTTCGATTGTGACTATTTCGATATGGCTCAACTACACCATCAAAACATAAGTCCTAGATAGGAACTAGATTTGTCAATAGCATATTGGCAATTCAACGAATATAGTGTTTGAAAAATATATATGTAGGTAATAATAATATTCCATTCATCCAAAATGTGTACCATTTGACTTTTCATGATCATGCAGATATAATTTAAAACGTAAATATACATAATTTTACAGGCGTGAAAATTATTGAAAGTTGATATTTGGAATTATATGGAAACAAATCTAACAAGATCTTATATAATTGTATTGTTTCTTATCAACTAATGATAATTCACGGTCAAAAATTTCAAAATTAGTCCGAAAATTGAAATGAGTACTCATACATTTTGTGACGAGGAAGTAAGTAATTATAGTTACCAGCTCTGAGAGGCAATGTTCGCCAATTGGGATGGCCATTCTTCTCAATGTAAGCAAAGAGTTTTTGATCTTCTTCAGAGGTCCATGGCCCTTGCTTCAATCCTAAACCATTGCACCCAGAACTTTTCCTCATGATTGTTTCAAAAGTTGCACTCTTTCACAGTTCAAGAAAGAGGGCTTGTTGATGGGTATTTATATAAAAAATGGATAGAGAAATACGTTGAATATCATTTTCTTCTTCTTTTAACACATTTTAAGTAATACGTACTATTATGTTAAAAAAATTCATTAATATCAATCATCTAAGCTTATTTTTCTGTTTGAGATCATTTGTACCAACTTGTTTAATAAATTTGGTACACAAAGTATATCGGTTATAATAACATTTTGATATATTTGATTTAAACATTTTATGTTGTACCATTTTAGAATGATATATTTTAGTAATTGATACCATTTTTAAATTGAAAATAATTGTATATGTTGATTAATAAATATTAACGACCGGTATTATTAATGAACCGTAAGAGAAATACCCCTTCCATTCTTCTCAGGATGATGTTTTTAGTTTTAATTGTTTATGGTTGATGTGTCTTTTGTGTCACATACATACACTCTCCATTATACTTCTATTATTTTTTTAATTTTCAAACACCATACCTTATTCAATCATATCGTTATAAATATATACTAATACATCTAATTCAACACGATCCAAAAACAACATTATTTATACTATATTCAGTTGAAGTACATCAAGCTCAATTGGTAAAGAGCAACAATGCGATGCTAAGTATATGCAATATCGACTCTTTGACATCCTGGGTTCGATTCCTCTAAAGAGTGATCATCCGGTGTTGAAGTGATTAGAATACAATTTGTAGTTAATTTGAGATCGAGTGAAGTAGCTCAATTTGAGAGAACAAACATTTAATTCCCTTCGTCTACCAATCGTACGTCAAGCCCACCTTGACAATCATTCACCATTAATATCATAGGCATGCAGAGTATGTTATCATATTTAGCAGGCTAAAATCAGATTGCAGAGATTTGAACATCATGGAGTATTAAAATGAATTAACTTCCAGTATATAGCCATGGCCATAGCCCATATGGGACATCATCATATCAGCTGGAAGAGTACTACATTTTGTTGTCTCCTGCGATCATCCAACGTCATCTACAAAGAATTTATTGAATCACTAAACTACACTACTGTGTACACAATAACACAAATCTTTATATATATACATTTTTCGTTGAGATTATATTGATAATGGATGTGGTAATGGATTTATTCATCAGAAATTATGCTTGTAATAATAAACTCAAGTTCTTAAAATGTATCATGTTCGTTTTGTGAAAAAATTTCATTGGCATATTTTTATTTATTTGATTAGTGCATTTTGAGTCCAATCAAATACTATAACTTTCATTATTATTCTTACATTTTTGTCTTTCTATTAATGTAGGTAATAATAATAAAGAGGAAAATGAAGCAATATTTTGAGATGTATGGAGTAATATCCATGGACCATGAATGACATAATGCACAAGGTACGCTGGCCTTACACAAACAATAACATGAAGTGAGCCCCTTCATTTAAAGATTATACTACATTTTTTTCTAAATTTTTAAGAGGCATGAGGATGAGGAGTTGATCTTTAACTTACATATATAATTGCATAAATACATACATTTGTAATTAATGCCAATACACTTTAAAATTAAAATACATAATAAAAAATGTCCGAAATAAAAAACTGAAATGTCCTAAATTCAATAAAGTAAGAGAAACTCAAAAATCAAAATTGGACCGGACCGAATCGGTTTTTTATCGGTTTTTCTAAATAAAAAACCCGAAAACGAACCGGTCGGTTAAAACCGGCCAAAAAACCACCGGTTTGGTTCGATTCGATCCGATTAAAAAATCAAGTCCATTTACGCCCTAACTTATCCTAATTTGAAAGTATAGTAATTGAGAAAGGTCAATTAGGGCTTAGATGGGACATTTATTCATTTTTGGGTACCGAAGAAACAGAGAGATTATAAGCCCAACTTGGAACTCATTCGATGCATTGGGGATTTGGGGCTAAGTATTATTTCCTTTGACTATTAAGTATTAACATCATAATTCAATATTCATGTCCCACCAGCAGTTTCTCACATGCACCACCACATAATAAGGTGGTTTTGCAGATACTCAACACCAATTGGACAAATTTAATGTTCTTAATTTCGTTTTATATCAATTGTTCATATTTCTTATTTTAATCTCGTTTTTTTATCAACTGTTGAAATTAGGAATGGCTAATATGCTAGGAATTAGGAAGTTCAGTGGGTGAGATGGTAATTTCAATTACAGAGTGGGTGGAACGGAAACGAGCCTATTCTCGAATGGTAATCATATCAACTCAGGTAACACTTCAGGTATGTATACTTCTATTTAACTAATTAAAGTCTCAGAAGTTGTTTAGAGAAGATAATTCTTGATTAATAGTATTATTTTCTCAAGTTGTCCAGAAGAATTGATTGCTTATAACTTTGATCTAATATATTGATATTACCTTCATACCTAAAAGATGATCTACATTTTCGACCTTAATTAATAAACTTAGAATCAAAATTATCAAGTCAGTATTTCGATATGTTTATCACACAGGATTATTCAATCAATCAATAAACTTCAAACTTTGGATCCTATTTAACGATGGAGCGAGTAGATTATTGTTTGAGGATATGGTACAGAATAGTACTGCTTCTGTGATCTGAGGCATATAGTGCAATGTGGATTGTTATTAATACGAGTAAATAGGGAAAACAAATAAAAATTCAACAATTGGGCAGATTTGCTAGCAATAAATAGCATAGATGCATTTGGAGTTAACAAAAAGTTTATTTAGTTGAATACATTTCCACATGACATAGGTGGAATTAGAAAAGGAAGCACCTAATTCTTTCTAGCATTCCCTTGGATGATCTTCTTCTTTTTGTCCATGTGCATAACAATTCTATACTCTAGTTTTTCAATCATTCGGATAAACTGATTAGGTGTTTCAGTAAAAATCATGAGAAAACCAATCCACGATCCAATAACTGTTCCAACACCATAGCCTATGAGCACACATCTCCAACCGAAACCATCAAAAAATTCTAAATCATGTGAATAATCTACCACTTTTTGATTAATTCCACATATTATTGACAAAGGGATCCCACACAATCCATCATTGTCTATGTATGAATTATTTTCAAATGTTTGAAATTGTGAGCCCACCGGGATCTGGCCAGTTAGATGATTATTTGAGAGATTCAACTTTGAAAGAAAATGGAGAGTTGCGAGTTGTGAGGGTATTGTTCCAGTGAGTTGGTTTGAAGATAGGTCAAGTGATTCAAGGACTGATAGATTACCAATCGAAATTGGAATTTCACCTCTAAACTTGTTGTTTGAAAAGTTCAGTTGTCGAAGCGAAATTAGAAGTCCAACTGAATTCGGTATATTCCCTTCAAAATTGTTGGATGAGAGATCAATAGTATTCCAAGTTGTTAAGATTTTGACAAGCCCGACTTCCAACCCTTTGTTAACCAATGTGGTAGAATCCATGTAATACACATAATCATTGCCCATGTAGCTGGCTTGCTTGCTGGTTTCATCGGGTTTCATCAGAGCTAAGAAACTTTTGAAAAGGTTTTGAGGCAAGCTACCAATGAAGTGATTGTGAGAAATATCCAGTATTTGCAATTTTGAGAATGAATTTGTTTCAGACAAAATGATTTTGCCGTGCAAGTTGTTGGATCTCAAACTGAGAATTCTGAGGTTCGGAAGGACTCCCAACCATGAAGGAAATGAGTCATTCAAATAGTTGTTGCCCAGAACAAGAACTTTCAAGGCCATACATGTAGCCAACGATGATGGAATATTTCCTCTTAAATGATTGCCATGCAGATTTAGTGTTGTTAGCACCTTTGAGGAAAAATTAGTCGGAATGGTCCCTTCGAACTTATTCATGTGCATATCTAAGATAGTCAGAACTAGACTCGTGGTTCCAATACACTCGGGTATGGATCCCGTAAAACTGTTGTTGGAGACATCAAGTATTGCTAGATTACTTAGGCTACATACTAGTGATGATGGAATTATTCCAGAGAATTGATTGTCACTTATGAATATATCATAAATACTAGTAGGGACTTGTGGGAACTGACCTTGAAACAAGTTTGAGCGGATGTCAAGTATTCCGATTCCTTCAAACTGAAGATCCTTCGTATGGCTTATGGAATTATAGGAAATATTGAGCACTAAAATGTTGTTCCACTTCGACCATAACCAACTTGGAATTTCGCGGATATTGTTCATGGAAAGATCAATCACAGATAATGCAGATGCACTCCTTAAAAATTCCAACTCTGTTATGTTGCAAGAAGCCAACCATATGCTACTAATAGATGCTGGAAGAGTGGAGTTGATTTTTGTGACAAGAGACAACCTATTGAAAGATAGACCAAAACCTTGTAGTTGTTTCATGTTTGAAAACATATCAACATCGACATGCCCACCGAAATTGTTGGATCCAAGATCAAGAAACCTCAAATTAACAAGGGTGGAGAGCTCCTTTGGTATAGGACCAGATAATTGATTATCGCTAATGTCAACTGCCTCCAATGATGAAAGTGAAAGTAACCCAGATGACATTATTTCTCCTGTAAATGAGTTATGGGCCAAAATCACGCTCTTTAAATGAGTTTTCTCTGTGGGGAACGAAGGAAGAGAGCCTGTGAACCTATTATGAGACAAGTCAATTTTTTCAATTTGTGTCATATTCATAAAGATTCTTTGTGGAAGTGATCCATTGAATCCACAGTATGATAGATCCAAATACTTCAAGGCCTTTAGATTTTCGAATGAATCTGGTATTTTCCCCGAAAACTGAATATCCGAAAGGTCTAGCCATTCTAAAGTTGTTCGGCTATTCCATCTGGCACTTGGTAAGAGGCCATAAAGTTGTGTCTTTCCTCCTAAATCAAGAGTATTCAATTTTGGCAGGTGAAATATGCTTTGTGGAAGTTCACCATGCAAGTTGTTTCCTGCAAGTTGTAGAATCTCTAGAGAGGAGGAGAGATTGTTTGGAATAGAAGAGAGGATATCCATATTCCTCAAATAGACTTGGCTTAATTTTGTGAAGTTGGTTAGAAGTAATTTGAAAACATCACGCTCAACCGTAAATGAATTATAAGACAAATCAATACTAGTTAACTCTGTTAACTTGGAGATTTCAGAAGAAACTTGTCCTGAAAATTCATTAGTGGATAAATTGAGATGTGTCAAATGGGAGAAATTGGTAAAGATCATTACGCTCTGGGAACAACTGATGTGATTACAAGCAAGGTTAAGCTTCTGGAGATGAGGAAGCTGGAAGAGGCTATTGCGAGAATCAATAGAGCCATTGAGTTGGGCACAGCTGAGATCAAGCTCGATGACATTACTCGTAATGTTGTCACAGGTAACTCCTTCCCACGCACAACAATCAGTGCTCTTGTTCCAAGTTTGAGTTTTGGGAAAAGAAGATTCACAAGAAAATGAATTAGACTCATCAATGCTGAAAGATTGTTTAAATGCAAGTAAAAGAAGCCTTTGATCATGAGGGCATGAATACTGTATAGGTAGACTCACAGTAAAACAATAAAGAAAATGGAAAAACAGAAAAGAAAGGGATTGAAAATAGCTTGCCATGTATAGTTGGGCAACCATAAAATAAAGTGGTATTAGTTTTTGGTTTTGTGTTTCCTTCTCAGACAACACAGTAGATCTCCTGAAATAGAAGAATCTCAATAATAGAGGGGCCCCCTAAAGTAGGAAGTCTTTCGTTGAGTTGACTTGAATTGAGATAGTCGAAGACTCGAAGTCCTTGTTAGAAATTCAAGTGGTTTGTGAACACAATGTGGAGATATAGTTGGTTTAATGCTCATTCAATGATCACATGGTAGACTAGCGAAAGTACTGTACCATTTATGAGTATTTGTTTTCAGGGAATCCTTGGTTTTCTTTTGCTGTTTGGTATATATTATTTCTAAAGAAGGTTGAATCACAACCTTGACGGCCCCGTGATCTTTGTTCAGGGAGTCGCAAGGAGATAAATAGGGGACTTGAGGTTACCGGTTAATCACTTTCATGGCAGATTCTACATCATAGGAGACTCGAACCTACATTGCAAAAAATCAAACATAAAATTACTCACCTAAATTCTTTACCACTTGACATGAATCCAAGAACAAATATACTCCCTCCGTCCCTAAATGATTGTCACATTTGACTTTTGGTGGTCAATAAAACACGATTTAAAATACAAATATCTCTTATTCTAAATGCAAAAAAAATATAATAAGTTGATATTTCAAAAATATATATTGAGACGAATCTAACGAGGTCCCACAAGACTATATTATTTCTTTTCGTTTAGTGAGAATTCGTGATCAAATTTTATTATAATTGACCACAAAAGTCAAAATGTGACAATCTTTTAGGGACGGAGGGAGTATATTATTTCTCCAATTAGAGAAGTAACATATAATTGTACCATGTGAGTCACATGGTTCTAAAATCTTGCCTTGCAATAAATGGGATACCATAATTTTCTGATGTACCTTATAATAAATGGAAGGTGGCTTATAATAAATGGAAGGTGGCGATGAAACTTCATTCTTGTGTTTTCATGTGTTTTGTGTATGAACATAAGTTTTGAAACGGCTTTGTTTGGTTAGTATTAAAATAACATAAGAAAATATTGGCAATACTGCAGTGTGAGAACTGAGAAGGAGAATTGCGACCAAGATTGGATGAATGAGAGCATTCAGCCATTCACATTAGGGTTACCTAAACTTAATTTCTGATTTTATTTGATCAAATTTAGAAGTTTTAGATTTTACATTAGGGACGGAGGGAGTAATAGAGATTTTTTCAAATAAGAGTTAGCTTATGAGAATGAATAGTTGATATCACAAAGAATAACGAGCTCCTCATATACTCAAACTCAATAATGCAAGCAATGTTTTCTAGTAGCCTGCATTTCTAGATCAATATATATAGCTAAAAGCTAAAGAGGGCGGCACTTGTGAGAGTTTTTTCGCTATGATTATATACAGGGTCTGGTAAGATGGAACAACTTCTAAGACGAAAAAAGAAGAATAAAACAAATAAGCTAATCACTAGGGTCACTTTAGCGATCACATGTCTTACTCGCAAGGTTCGAATTTTTGAAGAAAAAAAATCAAGCTATGTCATGTAGATGACACATTGAAACCAAATGATCCAGAGTTGGAACTGTAGGCATACAGACTTGAACACAACCTTCAATTAGTTTGAAGAACTCGTCCATTAGTCTGTTCTTCAACCACTGCAATCAGAATTTAAATGGAATTAACATAATGACGTATGTAAACCCGTAAGTTCCACATGTCATAAAGAAGATCATTTATAGAGAATTACCTTCACTTGTATTGCTAGATGCTGGAGCGAGTGATGGATTCGTACGGTTGTTTACATGAGTTTTTGAGGAGGAAATTGGATTTGTAGTATAATTGGCCTCTCTACTTTGTAGTTTTCTTTCACCGGTATGGGAAGATGATTCATTAGTAGTGTTCTTGACTGTTGGTTCTGATTCCTCTTCGGTCCATAATAATGATGACATGGCATCTCTAAGCTTACCGACAACGCCTGTTTGGCCTGAAGATTTTTTTGGACTTAATGAATTAGATATCACCTTAGACAGTGCTTTCTCATCTTCTCCAGGTTCAACCTTGTTCATGAGATATTCCTTCACCGAAACTCCTTTATCAAATTTTTGGGGGCTGTTGAGAGAATGCTCTCCAATTTCCGACTTCCCCTCCGAAATCTTCAGGCCTTTGTCATGAAGGCGTCCAGTAACATATCCAGAGCCCGCGGCAGCTGATGGTGGTAGATGAATTCCACCAGTGCCTGTGTTGGTATCTTGTTCATTTTGGTTGGTTATTGACAGGCCTGTAATATTGGAAGTGATAGTCTGAGTTGCATCAGATACTTGTGCATAAGCTGGTGCTGATTGGACAGATACACTTTGTGCTATTGTCTTGTCAGGACTAATATCCTCTTTTTTCTGTGTAATTTCAGTTTTTAAACAGCTTGCTAAGCTATGGTTTTCAGGAACCACTGGAACGGCTCGTGGATGCTGTCGAGATTTTTCTTTTAAATTTGCAGGGGCCAGTTTTGATTCATACACTACAATAATAAGAAACGAGTAGGCAATCATGTGAGAATCAATGCAAGGAAATCAAAGATCTTAGAAACTAACAAGCATGCATTGCTTATGAGTATAATATAAAGTAAATTACTTGGAGCTCCTAGATACTCTGGATCTTCACCTACATCCACTGCACCCTCCAATGAAAGACTCCTCGAGGTTGTGGTGCTGTCAAGACCCCTCGATGTTGTGGTGCTGTCCAGACCCCTCGATGGCGTGGTGCTGCCAAGACCCCTCGAGGGCGTGGTGCTGTAAAGAGTCCTCAAGGGTGTGGTGCTGCTAAGACTCCTTGAGGGTGTGGTGTTGCCATCATGGGTCTCCATTCCGTAGTTCTTCTTAAAACTAAGAGACTGTCTCAACTTCATAGCTTTCTCCTTCACCTTCATAAGAACGGATTTCTTGTTACGATCTTCATGGTCATAACTCCTTGGTGAAGTACTTGTCATTAACAATCCACTTGAACCGTCTCCTGAGGTTCAAACAAACTATAAGAGAAACGAAGAACAAAAAATAGAAGAATCTTGAGTAAGATTTACTTATTTGTATATATCCATAAATGTTTATATCACCGGAATACATTTACCTTGCAAAAATTGTTCAAACTTCGGAGTATTTTGAGATTGAGGACTTTTAGAGAACTCAGAAGATCTTGCTAACCTTTCAAGTTGTGCCATTGTAATGGATAAAGTTTTAGATTCGAAGATTGATGTTTCTTATTTCAATTTCTCGATTAGTATGACAAATCTGATAGGCGAAACTATTTATAAGCAACCACAGGTGTTGTTATGGAAAATTCTCCAACATTAGTCACCAGATCATTATCACCAAAGGCAACATTGGCAATCCTTGATTATAGCCATCCAGTAAATCTCCAATGGCTCACCTGCTGAATAAGTCATTGATCAGAGCTTAGCTTTAGACAAATTACCTATATTTCAGCTCATTGAACAAGAAATCAGTGATCTTATTTTTGATTTCCTTATTCAAAAATGTAAGTATAAGCGATGCGAGTAAATCGTATTGCTAGAATTGATTAAGATAACAAAAAAATACTTCATATGATTTTTTTTAGTTAGGATTGAAAATGTGGAGTACTATCATTTTGGAGGTTGAAACATACAATTGAAGAAAGAACATTGTCTAAACTAGCAGAATTAATTTAACTGGCAAGGCAAAGCAATGCAAGAGAATTTAAATTATTGGAGACAAACGGAGCCAAACAAATATCTAAAGTAATTGACATTTTGATGTTCACATTTATGTAACGTTAACATAAAAAAAATGGGTGTAAGAAATAATGAAATAAATAAATACTAACAATATGTTAATGTTAGAATATTGTGGAATCGATGTCTGTATTATTGAATAATGATACATATTTATACAGAAAGATGCCTTGCTAATATAGAGTAGTGATCATTAAAACTAATAATGGTCACTAATGCGATATAGTCAATGGTCACTAATGCTAATAATGGTCACTAATGCTATATAGTCAATGTTAATAATGGTCACTAATACTAATAAATATACAAGTAATGGTGTAATAATTCTAATACCATAACCGTTAATGTTCATATCCAGCTACGTCCAGGCTGCTTTGTCGCTCCTATCTCCACCATCGCTTTTCGTATTTTAGCTGCATCATTCCAGTTGCCTTCTGTTGACAACACATTGGCTAGAAGTACATAAGATGCTGGATCGTTAGGACATAGTTCCGAGAGTTTTCTGGCACAGAGTTCAGCGATATGTCTATCTCCATGAATATGACAGGCGCTTAATAGAGTTTTAAATACATTTGGCCCTGGATCTATTGGCATACTGTTAATAAAGGAATATGCTTTATCGAGATGGCCAGCTCTCCCATATAGATCAACAACACAAGCATAATGCTCTAATTCCGGCCGTGGAAGGGATTCATCCTTCACCATCAAATCAAAATACCTTATTCCATCATCAACCAATCCACCATGGCTACAAGCTGAGAGTACTATAAGGAATGTGGTTGGATTTGGCTTTATAACACTGCATCTCATTTGCTCAAATATTTCAACTACTTCCCTGGTGTATCCATGATAAGCACATCCAGTTAGCAGACCATTCCACGAGACCACATCGTGTTTTTTCATAGAAAATAAAACTTTTTTTGCTTCCTCAATCCTATCGCATCTTGCATACATAGATACAAGACTATTCAGCACATATATGTTTAAATCATTCCCTGTTTTAAAGATCAATCCGTGGATTTGGGTTCCCTCCTCTATAGCCAACATAGTTCCCAGAGAAGTTATAACAGTGGAAAATGTGAAATAATCAACACTAATACCTTCTTCCCTCATTCTAGAAAAGCAATTGACTGCTTGCTCAGCAACACCCAAGTTTGAGAAACCAGCAATTACAGCATTCCATGCTACTTGGTCCCATTCTGTGAGACTTGAGCATACCTCGTTGAAATCCTCTACGCTACAAAAACACTCGGAATAAGAAATCAACAGGGTAACTACCACATACTTATCTGACTCAAACCCTTCCTTGATTATCAATGAATGAATCTGCTTACATGCATCCAAATCCAACGGACAACAACATGAACTTAACAAGTTGTTATAAGTCATATTAAAAGGCCTATTACCTTCCCTCAGCATTCCTCTCAACGTAATCATAGCTTCATCTAAGAAATCATTTCGGGCGTAAGCAGAAACCATGGAGGTCCAACACATAACACTCTTGTTACACAATTGATCAAAAACTCGTCGGGAAGCAACTACGTCACCGCACTTAGCATACATATCAATCAAACCAGTACCGACAACCACATCACAATCAAGCCCAAGCTTCAAGCTCAAACAATGAACTTGCTCCCCCAGAACTTTCTCCTCTAACTGTACACAACACACTAAAGCCCCCGATAAGCTGAACGAAGATAAAAGAACACCCAAACTTCGCATCTCAATAAACAATCTAATCGCGTACTCAGTATAGTGGTGATCAAGATAACCAGATATTAACGTGTTCCAAGTAACATCATTTCGTTCAGGCATTTCTTCGAACACTTTATGAGCTAATGAAGTGTACCCACATTTTCCATACAAATCAACAAGAGAGCTGCTAATATATACATTCGAATCAAACCCCATTTTAGTAACATGAGCATGCAATTGAATGCCCAAGTATATGGCCTTTAACTTAGCACATTTTGATATAATTTTGTTAAGAGAAAAGGGATTTTGTGAAAAGCCATGTTGATTAAGATGGTTTATGATGTCCAAGAATTCATAATTCGTGTTGTTTAAGGTTTCAGTGGTACAGTGGAATTGGTGAAGTTGCAAGTTTAAGGTTGCTGTAGCGCGGGAAAATAGATGATTGACTGACCTTCGAGGTAACTTGACGCTCATGGTACCATTTATTTTAGTGGAGATGTCACTTTAATTCATTCTGTTTCACATTCATCTTTTTTGTTTCGGGTTTGTGAATATTAGTTTGATGTAAAAAAAAAAAAAGAATTTTACTAATACTAGTCTACTATTGTTTTCATAGTTTATAAACATTATAAACAAGGCTAGCGATGGCATTTTTGGGTTTTCATGTACTCCTTTCATCCCTTTATTTTTTGCTTCTTGGATGTGATAATGAAACGTTTTTTCTTAGGCGTTGAAAATCTGTAGAAATGTCTGAAAATTTCATGCAGCGGGTGTTGAAACACTGCAAAGGCAATCCCGAAAGCATAGGAGGAAGTATGTTTAAATACACTCCTCTACTATAATCAAACCTGAGAGCTCTTAGAAAGATACTCAGGCCCAAGTTAATCGAATAGCCTAGTGGAAAAGGCTCTTGCTAGTGACCAGAAGGTCCTGATCGAAAGTCACCTTATCGCTAATTTACAAAAAAGAAAAAGAAAAAAAAAATACTCAGCCCGATACCACTAGACTAGAAGCCTTCAATTTTGATCCTTTTATTTAATGACCATTTCCCTAAAATAGCAAGCGCTATTTAGAGTCTCACTTTACCAAATTATGTAAAAGAAATTGTAGAAAAAATTATATTTTGTGAGATGAATTCAAACTATTCTTAAAGTTTATGCAAAATCCTAAGGGGCCAACGATTAGCCCCTAACGTGATACATATATGTGGGAGGGATACAATGTGTTCATATGACTCCCTTCATTTCTGGTTATCTTGATTTCATATTTTATGAAACTATTTTTAATCTAATTCAATAATATTATTCTTATACTTTTTCAGTGAATAAATAAAAAATAATTTGTGATTGAAATTTAATATCAACTCCTACAAGTAATGAGTACCTTTTTGTAAACTATCTCATTGGAGTAATAAGGAATGGAGAGATTACTAGCTGACGTTTATCAAGATGTCTACTGACACGTGTCAACATTCTAATCCATTCTAGATATGAAAATCGTTCCCCATGCTTTAATGTCATCCAGACAACCTGCGTAGCTTGGAAATGTTGAGATAGAAGAAAATAGTGGTAGCAAATGAATGAAAAATGGCTGCCCCATTTTCAACAATCTCCTCTTTAATTCTTACTCCTAAACCTCTCCTTCTCCCTCCCCACACTTGTTCTATATCACATATTTCAAGAATTCATGGATTTCCCTCTCTCAAACCTACCTCTCATCATCACAAATTCGAACGGAGATGGAGACTATTCGCTACCCCAGAAAATTTTATGCTCTCAGAAGCAAATGCTGTAGTGAAAGATACCCAACAAATAGTTTCCTCGCCTGATAATGGCGTAAACAATATTGTATCCGCGCTTCTAATCGTTGCGTTTATAGGCTTATCCATTCTCACCATAGGGGTAATTCTGCAGATTCTTGAACTCTTTACATTTACAGTTACTGTTTGCCTTGTTCGGTGATTGAATCTTTATTGATATAGTACAATTATGTGAAATGTCTCAATTCCTCTAACGAGACTCCAGCCTAAGTGGGATAAGAGGAGTCGAATTAGTGGCAACTGTTTGATATTATTGACAAATTTGATTGGCATTTTCGTCGCAGGTTATCTATATAGCAGTTACGGACTTCCTGCAGAAGAGGGAGAGCGAGAAATTTGAGAAGCAAGAGGCTGCCAAGAAGAAGAGTGGCAAGAAGAACAAAGTCAGAGTTCGAAGAGGTGGACCAAGAGGCTTCGGACAAAAAGTACAAGAAATTGATTTTGATGATGATTAATGGATCAATTCAAGCATTGTTATGTGGATTCTTTCGGCATTATTTAGATTTTGTGTTGCCTTACATGAATTCTTTTGCCAATAGTTTGAAGAACTACAAATAGAAGTTGTTTTGGTAAGTGTTAATCCATCATTGAAAAATCCATACTCCCTCATCCTATCCTTTTCAACAAATAATTAAACCAACTTCTACCATATAATCCGAGTAATATCAGGCTTATCGAAGGTTTCATCGAGGCAAGGTGAGGTTCACCATCGCCATTACCACCATTAGGCACAGCTACATACGAGAATTTGCACCAAAGGGAAGACATAGCCATCTAATAGAAATATCAGAAAACACCAAAATGAAAATAACTAGGCATATATTTTGCCAAATAAGATAACTGTGAAAGCCGTACAAGATAAATTATTGAAATTGAGACCTAATATAGAACATTCAACTCTCCACAGGGTAGCATTTGTACAGTCATAAGTGAAATACTGATCTGCCTCTGCTTTTATCATCATCTTTACACCCTTAAAACACATATAGCATCTGGAAACTAGGAACATTTTAAACACGTCAGAGCTTACTACCTTCTACGTATAGACCTCAAATACTACACTCAAATGTACAATTCCTATTACAAGCACGAAATTTATTTGCAAACGGCGCTATATATCTTCCGAGGAAGGCTAATAGGCCTGATGGACTAAATACTGAAATAAAAAAGGGAGGAAGGGAGGTAACTCAAACTAGCCTCAGTTAGCTGTACAAGTTCCTCTCTCTAAATGGCTTAAAGCAAGATTTGGGTTCTGAGCAGCGCTTCTTCTCTCTGCACACAAAGAAACGAGTAAGACATGAGAGATCATGTGCTCAAAAGTGTCCAAAGGTAAAATAAAGATGTGACACAATCATTCCGAGATTTAACGAGGACGGAACTTTTATTGAAAGTACGAAAATTGAGAACATGAAACATGATTTTGCAAACTTGATAAATTAGAAAATAAAACCACCAAGAAAGTAAAATAAAAAATCATGAAAGGGCACATAGCAAATAGGAGGAACTCCTCAGTGAGCCCATTGCCATATACAGTGACAAGCTGACACTTTTGGTCACACCATCCGTCTTGCATGTGTTTTTAAAACTTCCTCTTTGCACTCAACAAATTTTCCATACCCTTTAACAATGCAAGAGGATGAGGGGAGTGTTCGTGTTTCTTCGGTTGGGAGTTGGGGCTTGGGACGCTCACTTTCCCACTTCCCCAAGATACTAATCTCAGAAATAATTTGTGATCACTATGAGGGCATAATTTGTTACATGAAGAAAATCAGTAAAAGAAACTTGATTTTTCTTAGAACGTACCCCCAGCAGCAACAAGTTTCTCGACTCGAGCAACTATGTGTTTTCCATATGTGTACTTCTTAAGTGCATTCAGATGAACCTTAATTCTTGACAAGATAAGTTCACGTTCTTGATCACTACAAGTTTCCAGAACCTTCTGAACAACATAATTAGCAAACTGGTCTTTCATCATAGCCTGCACGAATAACGCGCATATTGTAAATATATATAAATCAGAATTTTATGAAACATCAATCAAATAAATGGTAATCACAATATCAAGAATAATGGAGAGAGAGAGAGAAAAATGGGGGCGATGGAAATGTACAAGCATGTAAACATAATCCGGCACACAAAAAGAACAGTAAACTAGTTGAGACTCCAATGCATAGTTTTTGAAGAAGCAGGAACTCACAATTACATAGATGCACAGTTGTGGCTTAAGTTATACAGCTATAATCCATCTGTAGTAAGATACCTGAAGAGGTTCATTCTCATCTGTAGAGCCTAGCATCTCATTCATCAGGAGCTGGCGTTCACTATGATCACCAAAAGTCAAGCACTTCTCAACAACATTGGAGGCGAACTTTTGCTGGCTCATCTGCACAATATTCCCAGCTAATTCCTGAATGATTGTAGTGCGCTCTGCGGGCTTCCCATGCTCCAGTACATGCTGCTCAATTCAAACACATAAATTATACCCAAGTGAGGCAACTAAATTGCAAAACACTTTTGAGCATTGAGGAACTAAAAGTAAGATAATTAACTGCACTCGAATACCAAAATAATAACAGATATCACATGATAACATTTAGGAAATTAATTCTAGAGCAGCCTGAATTTTCCTATCCCCTCAACACTATGCAAACAACCATGTATGAGCAAACCGCAGAGCTCATGACTCTTGGAACAATTTTCTATATGCATGTTGCACAAGCATAAATCCAGCATTCCACTATTCTCTCACTCATGCAAGTAACATAACATCTCTTAGATGATTTTATTATCAATTGAAGTACAAATTCACATTATATCAAGAACAAAAAACAAAACACTCTACCTTAACTCCCTAAAGCAATTATCAATATGAACTATAGACAACTGCTAGGAAAAGAGGAGTGAAATCATAACCGACCACTATATACTTCATGAGAGTCACCACGTGCACTTATCAAGGGATTATACAAACCTGAACAACATAATTGCCATATTGATCCTGTGCCAACATGCTCACAGATCCTAGAATCTCTTCCATCACTTTACTTTGTGTGGCTGGATCTAGGCAGTGTTCTAGGACTCTCTGAAATCCAAACAAATCAATCAGTTCATCATCCTATATAAAAACATGAAAGAAAGGGAGAATATAGCAATGACCTGTATTACACGGCAACCATATGGATGAGTCGAAAGAGTGATGACTTGACCGAAGAAAGTTGAAACAATGAATTGAATGTGATCTTCTGGGACACATTCAATACACTTCTGGATTACATGATTCCCATTCTGATCACGGACACATCGCATTACATGGCCATCAAGCTCTTCCACCATTTTGATCTTCTGGTCCACATCTACAACTTCTATAGCCTGAATAAAATGGAAAAGTTTATGAATCATGATATTGTAACTTAAAACTGAATCCAAAGACATCATCTGAGAGAAAATTTAGAACTTGAAATATTAAGTGAAATGATTCAAATCAGAAAATAAGATTCTCAAAAAGACAGACATCGATAAATTAAAGAAATAAGACCGTAATCACCTTCTGTATCACACGACACCCGTACATCTGCAGACTGAGTGTAAGCACATGCCCAAATAGCTTGTTAGCCAGTTCTCTCCTTTGAGTTGGCATTCCATGTTCAAAGAACTGAAAGGAGTTTGAAAGGATTAATTAATACATATTACTATAATTGCTTTAGCACTCATCAGAAGTTAATCGAAGAGTTAAATAGAAATTATACCTTCTGTATGACATAATTACCAAAAACATCAGTCATCAGAGTAAGAGCTTGAGGAATGATCTCTTGGAAGACTATGTTTTTCTCCTCTATGGTGGCAGTCTCCAGTTTCTGCTGAATGAATCGGCTTCCATATTGGTCGGCACTACACAAAATATAATTTTTTTTAGGTATCGATCCCATTTAAACTACAGTTGAAGTACTGCAGTAGCATATACCTGAACTCAACAACATGCCCCTCAATTTCTGAGAGCTCAAAGTTTCTAGTTTTATTGCTCTTGAACTCCTCCAGCAGAGAGGACGCAAAGCTGTTATCCATACTATTTAACTGCCATGGTCCCGTAACACCACCTGCTAGATTTCTCATTCCACCAGAGAACCTCATATTAAAATCGCTGTGCCGCATGGGACTGCCAGGTCCAACAGGAGAGGTAGGATAAACTGGACTCGCCAAGGGGTTTCCCAGATAGGACATGCCTACGCCGTAGGAAGGATTCCCATAATAGCCATGATAATTAGACGAATTATTTTTGCCCCCAACTGGAAAGTTATATTGTGACTTTTGAGGCGATAGCATGGCACCAACATAGGCTTTCTGAAGAAGGTCTACATATGCATTATCCATATAATTTCTGTCTGCAGCTTGATCGTTGAGTGCTGCAACATAATCTGGAGTCAGGTACTGAAGATACATTGGGTCCACAAACGGTGCCTGCAAAGTGTTTGCTGCCATATGATTCCCCATTCTGCTTAGACTCTGATCTGATCCAGGAGAGCCAATCGAACCCCCAAACATCCTCGAGTCCATACCAGGAATACCCATGGCTGATGCAGCAGCATTTTCAAACAGAGGGGGGAGATAGCTATTTCCCAAATGACTAGAAAACGGATTCATGGAGTGACCACTCGAACCATAACCTAAATATGGTGAATTAGGACTATCCAGTTGCTGATTCTGAAATGGAAGACCCCTACCACTATGAGTGGCCACTGGAGACCCTTTTAAGTATGAATTGTTTGGAACAGAAGTTCTGTGCAATTCACCATGAAGAGATGAGAGACTGGGATCAGAAATCCCAATGTTTCCTGCACCAGACTGAGAATAGATTGTTTTTGCAGATTGGGAGACGGAAGGCATGTTGAAATTCCCGGATTCAGATTTACGCAAGTATGCATGCTGCTTTGAGTTACTCTCTCCACCTGGAAGATTGAATACATAGCTATTTTGATCTTTGAGGTCTTGTTCAATCACAGAGGGCAAATGGTTATCATCATGTCTGTTACCATTAGATAGGCTTATCCCAGATAAAGCAGTTACTATATCAACAGACTCATTTGGACGAGTTCCAATGTCACTAAATGAGTTCGAATTGTCCACGCTCCTCTTCTCAGAACTGCCAACCCTACCTCCACCAATAGGGGTAAGAGAAGGACTAGGTGCCCTTGTAATACGCTGTGGATCAGGAGTGGTGCTTCTTGACAAAGAAGCACCCAAAGCAGCAGCGTATGAGTATGATGCAGCAGATCCAGTATGTTGGGTAGTTGTTGAAGACATTGAAGGATTGGCAGAAGCCAATTCACGGCGAAGATGAACCAACTCAGCCTCAGAAGAACCCAAGGGTTCAACACTCTCATCAAATGCATTTCGGCTAACAGGGCGTGAAGGGTGCCCAGAAACAGGAGTCACGCGCCCCAAGTCATCCTGCAAGAAATTCTATTTTTTTTAGAAACAGTTCACGAAAAATGGTATGGCACTTCATCATAAGAGGAAATTCAAATGGAAAGAGGCTCAGGAGAAAGATCCAATAAATTTACAAAATAGTATTCTCAATGCTATAGAATAGAGGAGAGTGCCAAACAAACAACAATAACAATAAGAACCAGATTGTCGACATGCCACAAATATTTATCTTATTCTAAATTACCCGCATATAATTATATACGGATTGTGATAACATTCTACAACTCAATTACAATATATTGTTAGAAAAATAAAAGGATGACAAAAGAACAGGGTAAACAAATTTCTAGACCAAATGACAGACTATACCAATAAGTCCTCTATAAAGATTAAAACTTTATGATTATTTCCATGGATTTCTTATACGCCAATACTTATTCAGAAGAAAAGAGACCACATTGTAAGTTACAAAACTTCATACGAAATTCACCTGAAAGATTTCAGCAAGGCTTTTCTGTTTGTTACCTAAACCCAATCCAGGCAATCCAATCAATCCATCGCCACCCCATTCAACAGAAGTCTGCAATATATCAGAATCATTTTCGGCTTCTTGAATTTTGGTGTTATTAAACCCAGGAGGCATTCCGAATAGTGACCTACCGGCACCATACCCACTAGTATCAGTCCTATTCACTTTCCTCCTATCCCCTATGGCAGAACTCCCTCCTTGAAACCTCTGAGCCAACCGCCAATCCTCCTTTGACACTAATGGAGGCGGCAACCTAGGATTCAGATTAACATTGGAGTAATAATACGATAAATATGCAGGGTCAGACCTAAGCTCCTCCTCCGACATATGCCCATTGCCATTCTTACTCCTGACGAATTCCGGAATTGCTGAGCCACCAGTAGACACTCCTCCTCGAACTGCATGATTATTAAACAGCCCTCCAACTGCACTCAAGGAACCCTCAACAGTCGGAGGTGCAGAGCCACTCCTGTATATATTCAGCTCCTTTTCAAGATCATCAGCATCCTGCCTACGCTGTTCGCGAAGCAGAAGCCCTATCTCCTTCTCCAATTCATCGCCAAAAGAATTCTCATTAGTCCCAAGCATTGGTCTTCTTCCCAGTTCTGACATCATCTTCACCTAAAACGTGTAATAACAGTAACAAATATATTATTAAAACAGAATATATATTTCCCGAGAAATTGTAAAAACTTTACCAAAAAATAAACTTTATGATACTAAACAGCCAAAGCTACAAAAACTCAAAAACCCATATGAAAGAAACTAAAATTTAAGCCATTTGAGCTAAGAAAAATAGAATCTTCAATCAATTAAGTTTCAAAAGAGCTCACTAATTGATGAACATACACAAAAACACCATGAGAGGTAAAAAGATGGTTTCTGTGTACAAATACAATATAAAAAAACTTCTTACGGGAAGTAGCGGATCTCTAATGTTCAAGTGATATCAAAAACCAAATTGAAGAAAAATAGATTTATCAATTTTATTGATAAAATCAAGTTTGCTGAAAAAGACGTCTAACTGCGGAGGAGAAATAGGATTAAGTTTAGGGTTTTGGTTTAAATATGCTGAGGAGCACACTTTGACTTAGATTCAGGTGGGCCTCGTAAAAACATTGTATAATTGAAGTTCATACTAATAATCTTTTTATTAGGTTTAACATATTTAACTTAAAAGAAAAGGTTTAACTTATTTTCAAGTTATTGGTAATTTTTGTTTTTGTTGAAAATAAAGAAAATATAAAAAAAAAACTTGCTTGTGGGATAAATTTTGAGCTTATAACCTCTCTATGTATTATGTTGTATGCACAATTCAAAGCGGAATCTGATTGACAAATTTGGAGGGTATATATAACATATATTATATTTTTCATCACTTCTCGTGCACTGGAACCATGGTTATGGACCCGGACCCACTCGTGCACTGGAACCATGGTTATGGACCCGGACCCAAATCTGTTAGTATAACATTTCTAAGAAAGAAATGAATCGAGGGGACCACATCACCTTTTGATAGCATATGTTTTATTTGTCTCATTTGATCACACATCTTTACAAGAGTTGTTTTAGTTGCTACCGTAGTCAGAAGGTTAGTTGAATTTAGAAAATTTAAAACACCAGATCACATGACTACAATTGAAGGATAAATTTGTCCAATACCTAAGACATATGATTCACATGAATGTCACATGTTTTAAATTTTCAGGATTCTAACTTACAATATAGGGCAATATCAACTAAGACAAGTTTTGTAACGATGTCTGATCAAATGAGACAAAATAAAACATATGTGATCAAAAGTGATGCGGTGACAGACATGTGTGATCAAACATTATTTTAACATGAGAAAATGTATCTAATTAGGAGATTATAGAATATGGTTATTGACTCTTGTGATAAATTATTCTTCAAGTTAATTAGTGGATTTATAACACGCTATATTAACTCTTACTTTTATACGTATGTTATTAGTCTGAATCATGTAACGTCATCTTGGATAAGATTTCTCTCTTCGAGGACATCCGATAAAATCTTGGATAAGATATCTTTGTTAGATAGATTAATAATTGGAACGCTTTAATTAATCGTACAACCTTAAATTCATAAGACCAATTATTTTAGATTAGAAAGATTATGTACTAGCATTTGATACCTTTTCAATAAAAATTGTATTATATGTATTGTATAAGAAATAATTGGGTTCAATTTTATCTTAAAATCTACTATAGTCGAAATTTCAAATTGCACCCTAATACTTTCATAAATTTTAATTTGCGCCACAAATATTCAACTTTTTGAGGCACTTTCAAAAATTAATTAAACTTGTAAATTGAAAATTAACCCCATATTTCATATTCTTCATCAACCCCCCTCATTATCTTCAACCCACCCTACCATCTCCCACCTCAATTCAATCATACCATATGTGTGTAATGCCCAAAACTCGGAACATATACTTTATTCTTTTCCTCAAACATATCTAAGACTGAACATCTACCTTATTCCTTTCTCATTTTCTTCAATTCTTTAGGAGCTAGATATTGCTGGTAAACATTCAGTAGACAAGAAATTGGATATGTACTCGCACTGGATAATTTTATATAAAACAGGAAAGATAATTTGTTTCTCCTTATTACAAGTTGGAAATAGAATGCCAAGGAGAAGCTATCAATTGCATAGTTATCTTGTCCAAGCCTATCCCAAAAAGCAGGATCCCTGCATAGATTTGAGTTGGTGAAATATATTTTTCACAATTAAAAAAGGGTAAAAGGCTAGAACCATCACCTATATTTTACCCAAGGTTCCCTTTTACTCACCCATGATTTAATTGACCTCTTTCACTCACCCATGAAATAAAGGACCCAGTTGCTCACCATGATGTGCCGTTTTTCGTTTTGATCGATTAGGTTTCGAGTTTAATTTGGGGATTTTGGATAACCATTAAATTGATTTGGGTATTTTCGATTTTTCATTTTCTTTGGTTGTTTATTAAACCCGAATGTACCACGATAACATTAATATTAGATGACACGACAATATTGAAAGTGGGTACTTTTAATTTATGGGTGAGTGAAAGAGGCCAATTAAATCATGAGTGAGGGAAAGGGGACCCTGACTATAACATAGGTGATGGTTCCAACCTTTTGCCCATTAAAAAATATTGGGCTTATGGCATCGTCATAGTCTGCAGAAAAGTTGGACATAGATCTAAGTTCTTCCCCCATCAACATCCACCGTCAACCTCGTTTCTGCAGAATCTCCATCACCCCTCTGAAATCGATACAACTTTCAGTCGGGCATTTGGCAGTGGAATTTGGATTTGATGTCGCCTTCCATTTGGATTGCATTGCGGGGTGTTTGGCACCATGATATGGGTCTAGGTTGCAGGTAGGGGGTCGTCGTAAAAGTTGGTGGTTTCCATGGTGGTGGTGATGGTACTCTTGGTTGTAATGATTTTCAGTAATGAATTAATGAGTTTATAATTGGGCTCCAAATATTGTGGGTGGATGGGTGGGTGGGTAGGGGGCTTGACGTAGAGGGGTTTGGGGTAGGGGCACGATGGAGTTTTTATGAAGAAGATGAAGGGTGATGAGGATATAATGGTAGGGGTAAGGTGTGAGGAAGAAGAACGAGGATGGAGTTAATTTTTAATTTAATAATTTTGATATTATGAAAAATGCCCCAAAACCTATTAGATGTGTTATTTCAAGTTTGCTCTTGTTTTTACATTAGTTTAGGGTCTAAATTTGCATTTTAGGGTGCAAAATAAAAAAAATGAAGTATATATACGTGATGCAAATTGAGACTTAGAAAAGTATTATGGTGCAGTTTGAAAATTTAACGATAATGAAGAGTACAACATGAAAATAAGCCTAAATGTAAATCTATATTCCTTAAGGAGGAATTAAATTATTGATAAACGAGAGCATATAAAAAATAAAGTGTAAGAATTAAAGTTTAAATGCCCGAGCCACTCATGCTTTATTATTGCAACATAAATGTATATGTTGTATATACCTATAAATTTATGAGTTATTTAATCTCTAGTTTAAAAGATGCACCAGCCACACCAATGAAAGTTTGTTCTATAATGCATGCTGTAAAGTTTCTCACTACCAAAATTTATTACTCTGGTCGTTGTCGTAACCAACATCTGGAAAGGTCCTTAAACTGAATAATGGTATTATTAAGAGAGCATTATGTTCAACTTGTGTAATAACTTCTAATCTGTGCTAGACCTAAAAGCGACACTCTTACGTATGTTATACTAACCTAGTCAAGGGGTCAAGATATTTTAATGTGAGAGTGACGATGAAGACGGTTACCGTGTTTAGTGCTCTTGGATTCCAAGAACCTAGATTTGTCCGATATTGGGTTCAAAATTCGATCGGTTTACCCACCCGCTAAAATAATGATTTAGAAATAGAGTAAAAAAATTTAGACGCTATATTATTGATTTTGATTTTTTAAAGGTTTTTTCTATTGGATATTTTTTTATCGGCTTGGAACCCGTCCGGGTCGATATCTACCTCATAAGTTATCGGACCGGTACCATTCCGGACATGTATTTACCCGATAAGTTATCGGATTGTATTGACGCAAAAAAATTGCGATATGGTTACATATCCGGACTCAGTAAGACTGATAACCTATCCTTTCAATTTATGGGAGAGCGGATACTTGTACAGGACAAGGTCTATAGGAACACTAACCATGTTGACTCGATTTTGTTTAATTTATTACGAAATACTCCGTGATAATAAAATTTCATTATGAATTATATAATAGTTCTTCCATCCAAATCTGTGTTGAGTGATAATTATTAGGAAATACTCGGTAGTAATAAGTTGACTTTTGATGATTATATTTTTAGCATAATTTAATACTCAATTATATATACATAGTTGAATATTTGGTTATTAAGAAGCATATGGAGGCAGGGACGGAACTGGGAGGGGGGTAGGGGTACGTGTCCCCTCAGACTTTTCATAAACTATTAGAGATATTATATGTACAAGTTGTTACATAAAAGATGTTGGTTTAGTTGGCCCCCTTGCTCTTATATTTTCTAACCACCAAGGATCAAACTCTAAAGTGGTATCTTTTTAGTATAATTGTTGGGTTTGATATTTTGTTGTTATCAATTGGCGGACATGTCAAATAAAAGAATGAAAACTATTGACTCTTTTTTCAAAAAGAGCAAACCTGTAGGTACATAAGATACTACATTTACTATTTATCCTCTTGTTGATAGACTGATTCGGCTTGTTTTAACTCTTCCGGTATATACACCAACTGTTGAATGATTATTTATACGGATGATAGATTTTTTTTCAGATTCTTTAGTTATTTATACGAAAAAAGAAATAGCTGAAAGCATCTCTACTGATAGTATTATTGATGATTATGATAGTGTACAAGGTCGTAGAGTACCTTGAAGATGAACTTTTTAATCTTTATTAATGAATATTTCGTTTTTACAAGCTATATGTATTTTTATTTATATTGTGCCCCCCCCCCTACAATTTCATTCTGGTTTCGTCCCTGTTAAATAATGGAGGGACAATCATACATAAAAATAACCACATATGAATTTGATATTCGACTTAAATGTGATAGTTGGATGGAGAAAAAATCATACACAAGAAATTATTCAATATTTTTGCTTTCGTTATAACTAATACATTATGGAAGGATAATTAGTCAAAATTAATGGTTAACATGTATTTTGAATCACCACTTCAAAAAATTGTAAATCCTCGTCATGTTTGATCTGTACATGCTCGTTTTGTAATCGTAACCTATAAGGAATCACATTATGGTTTTCGTACAAGGACGGATGGGTCCGTTGGACTTAGCTCGAAAGCAAAACCCACTAATTATTGGGTTGGTGCCCATATAGGACCTAGTGGCCAGTGAGTCACCAGTGGGCGAGTCCGTAAGGTCAAGCTTTCACTGACGGACGAGATTCGGCTATGCACTCAAAATAATATGGCCAAAGTTGTTCATCAAGATTTGTAGACTTCGTTTCAGTTAATTTTATTAAGTGGATTGTTTAAATTATTGAATTATAAAATACTCAGTTTTGGATTGAACTTATGGTGGTATGAGAATATGGACTTTCACTTCTTAATCGTGTGTAAAGTTATGTTTTATTTTCTTTTTTGATTAATTATAAAAAATATATATTATACAAATTTAAATTATATTTTTTTCTTTTTTGGTACATTACAGGTAATACCTATTATTTTACCAAAAAGAAAATCATAATTCTTATTATTGGTAATATGTACCAATTTATTTTATGAATTTTTCGCACACAAACTGAATCGGTACATAAAATAATTTTGATACATTTCTTTTTGAATACTTTATTTTCTACCATCTTAGAATTAGTGAGTACATAAAATAATTTTGATACATTTCTTTTTGAATACTTTATTTTCTACCATCTTAGAATTAGTGAACAATATCATTAATGAACATAACCACACTCTATAATCGCTAACAGAATATGAACTTCACTTTACAACTGCTAATTGAAGCCTTCTTGTTTGCATTATATACAACTAGATTTATAATCTTAAATTAAGGAATAAAGGGAATTTTCTCCCAACTAAACAAGAGTTTATATTAGTAGTGTTCGAAGTGTGAAATTAAAGAATACTGAATCATTGAATTAAAACTGATTGTTGAATTTTTCTTTCATATATAACAAAGTTGAAAACTTAATAGGTAATGGTTTCCTATACAACAACACATCATAGTGATCATACCATGTAGCTTTGCCTGAACGTTAATAAACATTACCTGTATTATTATAATACAATCCATAATATAAAAAGATAATAATATACAAATTAATAGTAATAGAGTCAAACATCATTGAGAATGGAATTTGATTATTAGGTTATTTAATTAGTTATTATTATTGCGTGGTAGCAGAATCGGTTAATTTCATGGAGTCTTCGCTAGGTCTTGACACGTTTAATTATTGTGCTTTTAGTATGATGATGGATGTTGTTGATTGGTTAGAGTAATTAAGAATTTATATGAGGTCCAAATCACATTATAATGCGGATTCTACGTGTTTGCCCATGAGATTGTTGATCATCAACATCATAGGCCAAAGTGGTGAAGAATCTCCAACCAATGAAAATACAAAGCATTATAAAACATTTGAATGGGGCCATTCTCATTCATTACTTAACCTTAAATGCTTGGAAGTCGGTGCACTATTGATGTCTTGATTACATCAACTTCCATGTCAATTAATTAATGAATCTTGCCTCGACATAGCTCAAGTGATAAAGAACTAAAGTGTAAAGTGCTAATAACCTCCTTTCGTCACTTAATTCAAGTTCAATTCTCACTAAAAGCGAGCCTTATATTTCAAAATAGTTAACAAACAAGCTCTAATTTCATGATCAGGTGAAACATATTTTACGATTTACCTCCTTCATGTACGGAAGAATAAAAATGCATAAGGAAAATACTAACTATTTTGTCAATCTTTAAATGATTGGTAATAAACTATATTTTCAAAACGGGGAGTACTGCATAATATGAATCAAAGACAGATTTAATTGTAGTAGTGATTTAATAGTATATTATTAGAATGAACCTAAGTGCATAATGCAACTATATAATGAGAACTGAAAATAGAATTCTCTCCAGGAGACGGACAACATTACACAAATTATCATTTTATTTCTCAATTAATTTTTTTATATGTTACACTTTTAATTAGGAACGGCAAAATAATAATTTCATGCTGCAAAAATCACTATTTTGGTGTATATATAACAAGTCAGCTTGGGGATACATAAACATGACAACTTGAATAATGAATTAATAGATCTTTTGATAACCTCACCCATAGTTCCGGAATAGTGTTGTGGTGGTAGCCATGGCAATATGGAGTGGCGTAGTGGAGAAAAATTATCACGACGTGTCTTGTGGCGGTCGTCCACACATGGTGATCGCATGGCGTCTGCCATTTGAACAATTTGAGTGTGACGTGGCGGACAGCCATGGCTAGCCACTTAATTTATTGATGAGAATTAGTTTTTGTTTTATTTATTGTTCTTAATTTGTTTTAGATTTTCATATAAGTACTATTTTTACAACTTGTTTATATAACTTATTTTAGTTTCATCATTTTATAAATGTTTTACAATAATAATGTAATATTATTATTAATATAATTGTAAAAAATTTAAAATTTTATAACTACTCGATGCGTCATTCTCCCAATTATTATTTTAATGCACATTTGATAAATTATTGTTAGTATTATAATATGAATCTCGAATTACAAAAGGCTACCGCCTCATCGTACCGCCACACCGCCGTAAGCTTTCCGAGTTCATCGTCACGAACCGCCATACGCCATTTCGAACTATGGCCTGACCTCATCAATCTCTCGACCCCATAAGCCGTTATTACATGAATATCTTATGTTATGCTTTGACTACTATACATTTCGACTCCATCTTAGACAGTCATTGAATCATGAGATAAATCATGTAGAGAAATTCTATGATTTTCTAGTAAGTTTCTCCAATATTTGTGGTACTTCAGGAAGCCTCGTAACCATTGTTAGCGCAAGAACTTCTTTATGAAACGCGCTAACTCGTATAACCAGTTAACCACACATTATATATACCCCATTTTTTTGTCTACCTTCTTTTATCTTTACATGTATATTCAATACTTTATGAAAGATTTCGTATGGTATGTTGTATATGTATGTGCTCAACTAAGAAAGAATAAATTGACCTTAGAGTTATCGATTACTAATTTTATAAGATGAAGTTAACAGAATCGTACAACACGCAGGGGCGGATTTAGCAGAAATATTGAGGTGGTTCAAAAAGATATAATAATTTTTTTATTCAAAAGATATTTTTATTAACATATTTTAATAAATTTATAATTAACGTTTTTTAGTGGCCATTTTCTGAAACTGGTCTAAAACATCACGAGGATCAATACTAAAAAATATATCTCTTTCTACAAAAGTTACGAGACAGCCAGGAAGCCAATTATTATCAATTTTATCTCAATTTTGTCAATTAATAATACATAAAATCGATAAATAGGGAGAGTAGGAGACAATTTTTTATCAATTTTATCCCAATTACTCCCTGTGTCTCTAAAAGATTGATACACTTTGACTTTTGATGGTCAACAAAACACAATTTAAAACATAAATATTTCTTATTCTACATCCGAAAAAATTATAAAAAGTAGATATTTCAAAAATATATATTGAGACGAATCTAACAAGATCTCACATGACTATCTGATTCCTTATCGTTTAATGAAAATTCTTCATTAATTTTTTTAAAGTTTAACCACCAAAAGTCAAAATGTTTCAATCTTTTAGTGACGGAGAGAACATTAGTTAGACCTTGAGGCTTGACTTGAGCACTTGAGCCGCGAGGGAGGAGGAGCCATGAGACTTGAGGAATTGAAAGAGAGAGTGGTGTGTACTGTACTAATACTATTGTCTCATGTCTGTTGGGTTTAGTTTAGTTTAGTTTAGGGCCTTTACTCTATGTTTCTTTCTTTAGATATTTTGTATGAGAAAATACCAGCAGTACAAAAATAATAAAAAACTAACTTTTTTTGGGGTGAAAATTCAGGTGGTTCAGTTGAACCTGCCTGAACTACTTGGGGTCCGCCCCTGACAACACGTAATATAAAAAAGGTTATAATTTGAAAATAAAAAGGACACAAATTAAATAAATTGAAGAAAAACAGTTTCATGTGATAGTTCGCAGAATTTTGGGTCCAACCACACATTATTAGAAGAATACCAACTAAGTATGTGTCATAATCAGCCTAGACGCACTCCTCAGGCAAGAGAGGTAAAGGTAAGCAAGGGTGATTTATTCGCCGAGAAATTGGGTGAACTAGCACTTTTGAGAGAAAACATTAACTTGGAGCACCTCTTTACAATTTTTAGCAAAATGGCACAAAAGGGGATGAATTGACAAAAATACCCCCTTATAAACTTAATGTTTTTTTCAGTTTTTTTTTTTTCAATTTTTTCCTGGTTTTTTTTTCAATTTCTTTTTGATTTTTTTTTTGTTTTTTTTGTAATTTTTTTTTTCAACTTTTTTTTCAGTTTTTTTTTCAATTTTTTTTTTCTTTTTCTTTTTCTTTGCGATTTCTTTTTTCGATTTTTTTTTCTTTTTCTTTTCGATTGATTTTTTCGATATTTCTTTTTTCGATTTTTTCGATTTCTTTTTTTGATTTTTTCAGTTTTTTTTTCGATTTCATTTTTTCGAAAAAAGAAAAAGAAAAAAAAATCGAAAAGAAAAAGAAAAAAAATTGAAACTGAAAAGAAAAAGAAATCGAAAAAGAAATTGAAAAAATGAAAGCGAAAAGAAAAAGAAATCGAAAAAGAAAAAATCGGAAAAAGAAAAAATCAAAAAAAGAAATCGAAAAAATCGAAAAAAGAAATATCGAAAAAATCAATCGAAAAAAGAAATATCGAAAAAATCAATCGAAAAATCGAAAAAATAAATCGAAAAGAAAAAGAAAAAGAAAAATCGAAAAAGGAAATCGAAAAGAAAAAGAAAAATCGAAAAAAGAAATCGAAAAGAAAAAGAAAAAAAATTGAAAAAAAGAAAGCGAAAAAAAGTTGAAAAAAATTTGAAAAAAAAAATTACAAAAAAACAAAAAAAAAATCAAAAAGAAATTGAAAAAAAAATCAGGAAAAAATCGAAAAAAAAACTAAATAAAACATTAAGTTTATAAGGGGGTATTTTTGTCAATTCATCCCCTTTTGTGCCATTTTGTTAAGATTTATAAAAAGGTGCTCCAAGTTAATTTTCTTCTTTCATAGGTGCCATTTAACCCAAATTCTCCTTATTCGCCCATGCAGATTCTTCACAAAATTTTCTCAAAATTAACTCTTTATATCATTTTATTAAATTTAGGATCTACTTTTAACATTTCATATACAAAAATTAGATTTTCTGTTTATACTACTCCTCAAATCAATCTTTTTTATATTTTTAGCTCTAAGTTAAAGACAACTCCAACTATTTAAATATTGAAGATAAACTCAAATTATTTTAATATGAAGATGAAAATAATAAAATGTGAAATAATTAATAATTAGTTTTAGATGCACCTCCCACATCGAAAGTCGGTGTCCTCCCGAATCGATATATAAAATCTTGGGCTACTCCCTCTATTGCCAATTGGTTTTAGAGTGGAACCCCAAGAGATCTTATCATGGTATCATGAGCCAGACCCGAATTAATGAGGCACGTGTAACCCCGCCGATGTTGTTCCGGTACGAATACTGACCGGCAAGGAAAAATTCCGCCAAACGATCTGGTTACACGTGAGGGGGAGTGTTAAGATGCACCTCCCACATCGAAAGTCGGTGTCCTCCCGAATCGATATATAAAATCTTGGGCTACTCCCTCTATTGCCAATTGGTTTTAGAGTGGAACCCCAAGAGATCTTATCAGTTTTTATTTAAAAAAAGAAAATAAAACTAATAAAATTAAAAATAAATTTATATTTTTAAGCTTCAATATAAATTTTTAGCTCAAATATGAAATAAATTTATAGAATCAATATATTTATAAAAATAAAATGGAAGGATATAATATTTTATTATGAAAGTAAATATTTGAGGATGGTGCAAAAATAGGCTTGGTGAGCTTTGGTGGTAATTTTTTTTGTGAATTTTTATAAAATAAGGAATATGATATTTATGTATTTTTACTGTTTTACAAATTTGTTATTCTATATAGAATAGAAAATGATTTGAGACATCTATGCAAATGCTCTCATCGAAAAAATTAAAGAGTACATAAATGAGTAAATGACGTCATCATAATGCAACCAGTGTCTCCCCGCTCGACTTCAAATAAATCCTCAATCAAATAAAACTATACCATTTCATAAATGACCACTTAACCTTATTAAAATAAATATATAATAGTAATAAGTAGGAAAATTAACAAATTATGTCATAAATAATGGTGAAACTTGAGTGATACTCTAAATGTTTTTTTATGATATAAAAGAACAATTTCTAGCACACCTATCTCCTTCAATTCACATGAGTCTCCTTCCAAACTCTTCTATAAATTAGAACAATAATCAACCAAATGACACATATCACAAAGTGTTGGGTAAAGGGTAGGCAAAACTACTCATTCTTGAGGAAGGTCACTTGATGATGATCAATTGATCACCCCATTAAGGATTAAGGGAGATTTTATTGTGACCATAATTTACCCTAGGCCTGACCTTTAATTAGCATGTAAATAGGAATATATAACTAATCCAGAAGAGAACATTGTATTCAAATCGCACAATTTTACTTTTAATAAAGATAATGTAAACTCATTCTAGTACTAGTAGATGCAACGTATCATAATAGGCATATACATATTATATACATCCAACCAAATTAAAATGTCAACTACTTACAAACTTTCAAGAGTGGAGTATTAAGTATATACAGATAGATGTGCTCACAACCTTTTTACGCCACCTGATTTTGAGGTACCTTCTTACACCATCATAAATTTTAGCCGACAACTTACTTAATTCATTCTTAAAAATTGTTTATTTTCTTATTTTAATATATCACTTTTAAATTTTTAAAATTGACCTCATATAGTTTGTCAAAACTATAATATAATATTTTCATTCTCCTTCGTTAACAATATTATAATTTTAATCTAAATATATAAAAGTTGTATGAGTAATTAATAGGTCATAGTTTGCTAATTTTGAATTTTTGATCATTAGAAAAGTAAGTGGAACGAACAAAGTATTTGTTAAACTAATAATCCATGAATATAAAATAATTCCAACATACTTTCCTACGAGTATTAAAATAATATACTCCTTTAAGTTAATTCAAATTAAAAGTATATGCATTAATTAATACCGCATGGGTTATTTATATTTAATTAAAAAATTAAAGTAGACACCTCATAATGACAGTACATTAAAAAATTTGAAAAACCGTTGAACAGTTAACAGTGGCCCACAGTTGTTTTGGGTGTAATAAACTACCCCACATCTACAGCATCCCAAAACGGTCCAATATTCCTCCTCCCCTCTTCCAACTCTTTATATATACTCCTCCTATATTCCTACTTTCACACACTCTTATTCTCAATCTCTCTCAAATTTATCTAATTTCCTCTTTCAATTTCTCTTATTAATCTTCCATTTTCAATTTCTTTCTTCATCAAATGGCTGAAACTATGTCGTATTGGTGTTATCAATGCAACAGACATGTTGCTGTCTCCGATGAGACCACCTTAACTTGTCCCCGCTGTAACAGCGGCTTCATTGAAGCCGGAGTGGGTCCTTCCTCCGCTCCTGTCTCCCCGCCGGAATCTCGCCGGATCTCAGATGGGTCCGACGGAGATGCCGCCTCGCTTAGGCTTGGGTTTGGTCGGAGACGCCGCCGGAGCACCAGCAACAGTATTGAGACGTCCACTTACAACCCCATCATTCTTCTCAGAAGTCCTCCTCAGGTGGCCGGAGAAGCCGCCGGAGGTGACGTCAGCGACGGTGGCGACGTCAGCGACAGCTCCAATGGGAGTGATGCAGGTGGTGAGAGGCTGTACCGGTTGTTTTATGATGGCGGTGCTGGGACAGGGCTGCTGCCTTTACCGCCATCCATGGCTGAGTTTTTGCTTGGTGCGGGGTTCGATCGGCTGCTTGATCAGCTATCTCAGCTGGAAATTAACAAGCCGGAGAATGTTCGGGCCTCAAAAGAGGCCATCGAGTCGATGCCGAATGTTGTAATCGAGCCGAGCCATGCTTGTTCTGATTTGACCTGCGTAATTTGCCATGAGGAGTTCGAGACAGGGTCCGAAGCTCGTGAAATGCCGTGTAAACATTTGTACCATTCCGAGTGCATTGTTTCCTGGTTATCAATTAGGAATTCATGTCCGATTTGTCGCCACGAATTGCCTAGCGAACCCGTAAGCAAACTCGACTCGCGCCAAACTCAAAACAATAGCACCTCTGGCGATTCTCAAAATGAGAATGTGCCATTTGGAATCACTATATGGAGATTGCCTAGCGGAGGCTATGCCGTAGGGCGATTTAACGGGAGCGGTAATAACGCACTGCCAAGGAGCGTTATTTCGGACTCTCGGAGGAGGAATGGTGGTGGAATGCGGAGGTTGTTTGGAGGATTTGTTTCGTTTTGTAAGAGGGTGATGACGCCGTCGTTATCGCCTCCCATGAGTTTAAGTGCTTCAGAGCCTGGATCACCGGAGAATTTGGTTCCAAGGACAAGAAGCATGTCGATTTCGTAGGCATCCAATAATTCTGGATCAAAATTCTACGATTTGATGATTATATTATAAAAGGCTAGTGTAAATATTGGTAATTTCTCGCTTAATATTGTTCTTTTATATAGTTTGTATGAGATTTTAGATTGATTTTGTTGGTAATTGATGTAAGTTGTGAAATTGAGGGTGATACAATTCATTCTATTGCATACATTATTTGAAAAATGCAATAAAGATAGGTGTAACCTCTCAAGTCTATGTATTCTGCAAGTTGGAATAAAGAATGTATATTATTTGGTATATCCTTCTATTGTTTGAAAATTGGTTTGATTATATGTTAGGTGACATTATTTATGCTCAATTCATTTTTATTTTGAAGTAACCAAAAAAAGTGTTTTAAGTGTCTTGTAGTTAATGAGATATATTACTATGTATTAAGTGATTCTATGAGACTGGCGCAAAGCCATGAACTATACATAAGTGTACTACAAATAACATTTTCTTTTCATTTTTGTATTACTTACTATAATAATTTTATCGTTTTTGTTGTTATAGTAAAGGTAAAATTGATAGTATTATATGTCTTGGTAAATGTTTTCTAAGAATTATTATTTTTAGAATTTAAAGTTATTGATGGTAAAAAATTCAAGTCAAAAAATAAAAATTTCGAAAAAATTGAAATAGAGATGGTACTAGATTGAATAGAAATGACCTTAGAATGGGAGTTTATTAGGTTAATGAGTTTTTGAATTTAAAAAGTTCGATTAAACATATGTAATTACATAAGCTTTCACCAAAAATTTTCTTTTTCGTCACCTCTCTCGAAAAAGAAAGACTTAGTCAAACACACACATTAATGATTCATTTATTGAACATTTACCCATTCAATGCAATATAAGTTAATATTTTTCATTATCCGAGTTAATAAAATAGCCTAGTGGAAACAACTCTTGTTATTAATGACCATCTTGAGTTTAAAACTCACCTCATTTTGATTTTGTTAGGCTATAACCACGAATTCATTTATAACTATATCATGAAAGAATAATGGAGTAACTAATAAGATAAATATATGTTTAAAAACAAATATAGTGATATAGTTTTGTATATGCAGAGTATTTTTAATTATAATTCCCTAAAATACCGAAGGCCATAAAGTGAGGCAAAGCCAAGGCTAGAAATGAAGCAAGTCCCATACCATGAAGATGTCAAAATTGTAGAACAAATAGTGCAGCATTTAGACCGACCTAGAAAAAAGATGGTTCCTGATTAATAATGCAGGATATTAATAGAAGCATCTTTGAGTTGGTACACGAAATTCCTGTAATAATTATACAAAAATGGGGGATTTTTTTTTCTGGTAAATGTCGTTGTCCTGGAGCAGGAAACAGCACTACACAAACACATAGTGTGGAATGTTTTGTAAAAGCTATTTTTCTGTTCCTTGATATCTTTGTATGACCAACTTTTTTTCCGGTTTTTCTTTCTGCTTTTTTTTGGTGCAAATGGTTTATGCGTCTATGCTTTCGCGGATTCGCACTTACGAGAGTTGGTTTTGTGTTATGGTTTGTTTGTTTGCATAAAAGAAACGAACAACTTTTGACCGATTCAAATCGGGTCCAGATTTTCTGACATTGTGGGGCGAGCAAGATTTGGTTAGCACATGGCCACATTTATACATACATACATATACATGGAGTGGGCTACATGTGAGTATAGTTGACATTTCAGACAATTTATATTATTAATATTGTATTTGATTGTTTAGCATGAATTTTAAAGTTATTTCTATTGAAGGAGCATGGGTGGAGCCATATGGACTCGTGTTGTGTTTTTGGACACCATCAAGTTAGTTCTTTTTTAAGTTCTAGTTAATATATTTAATTGGTTTGGAACTTAGTTTTACACTTAGATCATATATGGTTTGAACTAAAGCGGTATATTAATCGAGTTTATTCTCTGCTCAATAACTTTTTGCTTGCTTATCACTGAACAAAGCTTAGGTTTGGTCTAGCGAATTTTCACTGAGTTGGTCCATTTTCAAGTCGAACTTCAAGTTAATTCAATTAGCTCATATTAAAATTTCAAGTTATGTCGAATTAATAAAAATTAATCTTACTCAAAGAATAATAGAACAATTAACATATAACATGTAGTAAAATTCATTAATATGTAACAAAGTAAATAAAATATTAAAGTAATAACAAATTAACATTAATCAAAGTAATTAAAATGACTAGAAAAGTATAATAATTAAAACCAATACTGAGTTGGATTGAGTAGAGAACCAGGCTTGCAATTTGGCTCATTTTGTTACGAGCTGAACTTTGAGTCTCGGCTCCCTAAACCAAGCACGAACTATTTGGTTTAGCTCGACTCATGTATAACTCTAATTCACTTTTAAAAAAAAATAATATGTACATATATGTGAATAGTTAAAAAATATAATCAAGGACACTAATGAAGGAAGATTGCAGTCACAAATTAAATATATTAAAGAGTGATTTACATATGTTTATTTGAATAACTTATTGGTGTTTTTTAGAGTAATCGTGCAAGAGTTGAGATACATCCCCTTATTTGTAACATCAATCTTTATTACCCTTCAATAATGTGTGTTAGTCTACTCCTAGTATAATTTTATTGCATATTATTTGTGGGTCATATGTTTTTATTAACAATTTTAGTTAACTCTAAACATATACATGCATGATATATATAATTATCAACAATTCAACAAAGAGAGCACTCAAACAACCTGCATACATAATTTCTTATTACCGTAATAATTTTGTGACTAGGTACCATTAATCATCACTGTTTTTTATTGCTACGTTCTTGTAGTATTGTGAACTTAATACATAAAAATCCAAATTCGTTTAGATTCTTCTTTTATTGCACTTTCTTGCAATTTGATTTTTTGTCTAAAATCAAAGTTTCTTTTTCACCTGTCAATTTTTATTTAAACTTTACAGCTAATGCAATAAACAAAGACTTATTTATAGGAGTATTTGGATAAGTATTTAAAAAAGATACAGTCGTATATGTGAATATATATGATCAAGTGGAAGGGCTTGACTTCTAGATTAAGATTGTACATACTTTAGCAGCAAATATTGAATGCGCTAGAAAAGGAAAACAAATGGATTTTTGACAATATCCATATTTAGCACTGCCTCTCATATCCCTAAAAAATTTAATAGATTTTATTTATAAAAATTAAGAGAAAATGTAATTAAAAATTATTGAACACATAATTTATTTTTAACTCTAATCAAATTTATCGTATTAATAGTAAATTTATACAGGCTAAAAATATTATAGATTATAAGGAAATTATTGAATTTAAAATTTTTAATGATTTAAATCCAAAAAATGAACTATACCTTTAAAGGTAGAGGGAGAAGTCGGTACGTCAAAGGTTTCAACTAAATTTGATCATATCACAATCACAGTTTGTACATTAAAAAGGAGTTTTATCCAACAACATTTCTCATAAACTTATCCAATATATCCACTTATTTTTATGTTTTGGATGGCACATACGTTGGAGTTTCTCAAGTTAGTATCAACAAAGATAACGATCTTTAAAAGATCCAACGATTTTTTCTTTATGGCAAAGGCTAGAACAATCTACACAATAGTGGAAAAGATCAAGTTTATAAATTAATTATGTGTTTCATGACTCAATAGCTTGGCGACGATATGATTATGTGTTAATGACTCAATAGCTTAATAACGATATGATTTGAACTTTCAATTAGGTTGTCTTTTGTTCACTCCTCAATCCTCATTAACTGGCTATTAGTTAATAATTTTCGTATTCTTAGTATTATATATCTTTATACTTCACTACAACTTTGATAAGCACTCACTACGCCAACAGGAGAGTTATTTCCTCTTTTTGTGCCTCATTATTTATGATATTCAAATGCCTTGATTGAGCATAATAAGGGGTTAATATGGAACCATCTAGTGCATGGAGCACAATTATACACAATAGTATAGTATGTATATTTATTTAGGGCCCCCCCTTGTGAAGTGTGGAACTAAAAGAACGAAGAGAATTCAACACATTTCTAAATGAACAACTTATATTAATGTACTACTTTTTCCACTTATATGCCATCATAACATGTCAAAACGTCGTTTACTACCATCATCCTTTTGTGATTATTCGACCCTAGCTAAATCAAATATCTTGCGGTGGTAGACCACATTTTGATTTTATACTGATATATAATACTCCCTTCGTCCTTAAAAGATTGTCACATTTTGACTTTTGATGGTCAAACATTATAAAGTTTGATCATAAATTCTCATCAAACGATAAGAAATAATATAGTCTTGTAGGATCTTATTTGATTCGTCTCAATATATATTTTTGAAATATTAAATTTTTTATAATTTTTTCACATGTAGAATAATATATATTTACTTTTCAATTCTTGTTTTGTTGACCATGAAGTCAAAATGTTACAATCATTTAGGGACGGAGGGAGTATTACCTAATTAAATCAGTAATCGTATTGAAATGAATTAGAAGACCAAAGACACGCAAGAAGATATTATTCTATGAATCAATATTTACTTTTTTATACCGAATATTAGTTACTACTCCCTCCGTCCCTAAATGATTGTCACATTTGACTTTTGGTGGTCAATAAAACATGATTTAAAATATAAATATCTCTTATTCTAAATGCGAAAAAATTATAATAAGTTGATATTTCAAAAATATATATTGAGACGAATCTAACGAGGTCCCACAAGACTATATTATTTTCTTATCGTTTAATGAGAATTCGTGATCAAATTTTGTTGTAATTGACCACAAAAGTCAAAATGTGACAATCTTTTAGGGACGGAGGGAGTATAATAAACTGAGTATCAAGCGCGTAGTATTATAATTTAATTATTATTTCAATTTATATTTATAAATATAAAGCTAGTCTGCCCATATACTTTAATGAGTGTTCAATTCAATATAGTTTACATTATATTTGTCATTCTTATCGAGTAATTTTTTCATAAATAATTATGTATATAAATTTTCATGTAGTGTCAAATGAAAGAACAAAACAAAACGATGGAATTGATGAAAATATAAAATTTGAAGTTGAAAAAGCAAATAGTGAAAATTGATGGAAATTTCTTATATACCGGAGGCCTTTTTTCCGGTACCATACCGGACTATAAATCTGGACCCTTGAATAACAATGAACAGCTGAGATTGATAATTAATCTAATTCATATTTAACCACAGACCACAGTTAGTAATAAACTTGAAAAATCTCAATTAAAACACATAACTTTTTTTATATATTTTACACGAAATATCATTTGATGTATATACAAACCGTTGACATCGTAATTTAAAAAGTCAACAATCGAAATTTTAAGATGGACAAAACTTTTGGGACAATTACCTTAACACCAATCTGCAATTCATCTACATCCTTGATTTTCTTAGTCGAAACTGAGGAAAAAACACATTAATTGTAAAAATAATCGATTTGAAGCTTTGATAATTGGTGAAAATTGGGGAATTAACTAGATTAAAACCGACAAGCACAAAGATTGAAATTAAAAACTGAATCTAAAAAGACTTGAAAATTAATAAATAGAGAAAAAAATAAAACCTTGAGAGTTGCGTGTTGGTGGTGACTTTGTGGAGATAAATGAGATGGAGGTGATATGATGAGTTTAGTGGACTGGACGATCGAGATTGGTGTTGTCTAACGGTGGCGGAGATGTGAAGAAAATTGTGAAGAAGAGATAGTGAGTTAACTGTGGTTAAATCTGAATTAGATTAAATCTCAATTTCAGCCGTTCATTGTTATTCAAGGGTCCAGATTTGTAGTCCTGTATGGTACCGGAAAAGAGGCCTCCGGTATATAAGAAATTTCCAAAATTGATAAAGGAGTTGGGAGTATTTCTTAGAGAAGAAGCAAGAATATGATATAGAGGTTGATGTTTCATTGTGGGATGAAATAATGTGTTTCCTTTCCAGTAGTGAGGTCTGATCAGTCGTTAGGAGAAAAAGCAGCAGTATAGTGGTATTATTGTTTGTTGGTTTTGTGCAAAAATGATGTGTCAACTGCTAGATTTTGCATATTACAATTCTTATAATCTTGTCGTTTCCTCCGACACAAACACCCCCTCTCAATTTCAATTCTCAATTCTCAATACAATACTATTCCACCACTAGACTATTCATTCATGTATAGGAGAATATTATGAGAATATGCAAGTGCGAATGCAATCAGCAGAGTCAAACTATAAGAAATTAAACCCTACTTTTGCTGACTTCACACTGTTTCTTCTTCCTCTTCAACTTTAGCTTAAGAGAGTTTGAGGTTCAGTTTTCAGCACCACTAGCTACCTCCACATGTATGATATTTCCTACGTCCCTAAATGATTGATACATTTTGACTTTTCATGGTCAATAAAATACGATTTCAAACATAAAAATCTATTATTCTACATGCGAAAAAATTATAAAAAGTTGATATTTCAAAACTATATATTGAGATGAATATAACATGTCTCACAAGGCTATATTATTTCTTATTATTTTAATGAGAATTCATGATCAAATTTTGTTATGTTTGACTAACAAAAATCAAAATGTGACAATCTTTTAGGGACGAAACTAGTATTATTTAATTTCCTTTAAAAGAAATACTTGATACAAACAATAATTATCAAGTTAATCCTAAAATATGTTAAAAGTACTAAATTTTGACATTCGTTATACAAATTGTTCAAATATATTCAAACTTTGGGTTGATGTCATCTTCACCCTTCTCCACCTTAATAAAAATCTGAATTTTCATAATATTTTATCTTCACTCTGAGTTTCGTTTCACAAGCTTGATTTAGACAATTTTATAAACTTAAACAGCTTAGAGAATGAAATCTTTTGCTTCAAGATAAACGATGAACCATTTTATTGTAGTATTAGCTGGCTACTTGCTAATAATGAATATTTTCTTAATCTTAAAGATGTAATCATTAAAAATTTTAATTATGTTTCATATTTTTGTAGAATACTTTATGCTTCTAGTCAATCGAATAGCTTAGTGGAAAAGGTTCTTCCTACTGACCAGAAGGTCCTGGGTTCGAAACTCATTTCATCGCTAATTTATCAAAAAAAAAGAAAAGTATTTATAGAGGTAGAGAAAGAGAATACAATAGCGTTGGTAGGAGATCGTGACACTTGACATACCAAATTGGAATTTTGGAAGTGAGAGCCATACATGATACACTTAAATTAAGGGGCACGTAACGCACGTTGAATGTCGAACCGGGCTAGAGTTGAAAGCTCGACATGTCCATGCCATGGTGAGCTCAAACCAAAAGGGCAGCGGCCCCAGACCAACTACCAAATGCGGTTTGCGGCTATGAATTATTATCAAGGTCCAAGGAAACGAACTGGGTTTGGCTTATATTTGTCAATTGTCATTGATACATTGGCGGGCCAATCGAATTCAACATGTAGGCCAGCATCATTTGACTCTAAGCGGGCTTCGGACGTCCAGCCCGTCTTGTTCAAGTACCGACCATATCTCGATTAAATCTCAATCTGCTTCCGGGGGTTCGCTAGGGACTTCCCAAGTCCCCATCTGAGCAATGTTTTCGCAGAATCAAGATATCAAATATTAAATATTTATATTGATCGAAAATAGGAAACACTACACGCTAGAACACTGTTTTTTGAAGAGTAAAATTATATTTTTGCCCCCAAATAAAACTTGTGCAAACACCAACTTTTCAGATAAGGTGTAGAATAGTCTTTTCGCTCATAAATGCTATTGTGTTGCTGTGTGCAATATTAATAGATCAGATTGCAATTTATATTTATACATTTTGAAAATATTTAATTTTTCATCTTTCTTTATGTATGATTAAAAAAGAGGAAAAATTAGTTAAATTTTAAAATTAGGGCATAGGCTTTATAATGTAACTTCAATTGTCACCTTCTCACATTATATATCGAATAGATATGAAATCCTTAAAATAGTTGATTAAATTAAGTACTCCGTATATACAATTATTTTAATGGTTAGATTAACTCATAAAGGTTTGACCAAATAAAAGGATGTCATTTAATATATATTTATGAATTACTTATAAAACATAGCTTAGTGCCTTAGTTACAACTTCACTAGACACTCCCCTTGTTAGCTTCCATATTTTCCGCCCCTAGTTCTTTTGTTGATCATCAATCATCACAATTCACAACTATGCCCTTTCAAAAGACTTGTCATATTCATTTTTGTTTCTAACTTATATTTGGTGCTCAGCTATATATACACTTCTGCTGATGACGGAGTTAGCAACAACAACCACTATATATCTCAATTAATGTTTTTATTACTTTATTAAGTTATTGTATTAAAACCATATTTTCACACTAACGCACACACATATTAATTACGCTCAATCAAAATCTTAATTATTATTATTTTTTATTATTATTATTATCTGCAGGTATAATAGCTTGATGAGATGGGTGGTGGTCATACTACTACTTTTGATAGTGATCCTCTTGGTGGCGCCGCTGGTATTGCCACCGCTTCCGCCGCCTCCGCGGATGATGCTTCTTCTTCCTCTTGTAATCATGATAATGTTAGTTGTACTAGCTCTTTGTTTTAATTTTCGCACTCTACCTGATTCAGTAGTAACCTACTAACATGTCTCACAAGTCTCACCACCATGTAATATTGTAATTAATTAATACTTTCTTCAATCCTAAAAAAATGTATTTTTTCACAAACGAAATAATTGTTTGACCTTTAATTAATTTTTAGTTATATCTTTTAAAATATTTTTTTAAAAATATTTGAAAAGATAAATTTAACTATATAAATTTTATACTTTTTATTGGAATAAATAACAATTAACAATTAGTGGTCAAATTTTAGTTTTAAAAAAATTAAATGATAATTTTTTGAATTGGAGATGGTACCAATAATTTAGGGAATCCCTAAATCGAAGTTGAAGATATTAGTAGTGGATGCATGTGATAACTTGGAAATATAGTTCGAACTGTGTAATGGTTTTCCTACAAAGTTCTTATATGTGCCCCCTTTTCGATTTGTTGAAGTTTTCCCCTGAAAAGATAGAAAAATATGTACTCATATTAATTTTTGAAGCTTTGAATCATTGAATGTCAAATTAATTTTCTACGATACACACAATATCGATTTGTATGTATCACATTTTTTACGTCAATAATAACTTGGTAAAAATAATATATTTTGATAGAGCTTTACAAACAATTTTACATCTTATAAATAATAATTAGTTTAACATTATAGAAGTCACCTCGTAAAAAATTGACAATGTTTTAAAAAGGAGGGAGTACAATATAATATATATATTTAACATATAAACAATAAAAAATAATTTCAATTCCTAGAGTTAAAATATGAATAAATCTATTTAAAAATTAAAAGTCTGAAAATATATATATCTAGATGGGAGTGTATGATTTTCTCATGTATACTAAAATAATTTACAATTCGATGAAAACAATATGTTAATAATTTTGAACATATAATATATAATAATGTACACTAATACAGTATTATTTATGAGAGAAAATTGATGAAATGGTCCTTGAAAGTGGGTCTAAGTTGACTTTTGGTCCTCGAAAGTACAAAAGTTATAAATCGGTCTACGATATTATATTGGCTAATGGCTGCAGATTGGTCCAAAGTTTAATGGCGTTGTTATATGTTTATGGCCCATGCGCGTATCGTGAGTTACACCTGTAGTGAATAAGTTAGAACGGTAATAATAGAATTAGTTTTGGAGTGAACTATAATAGCCATTGGCGTTAAAAATTGACGCTATTAGTTAAATTTTTGGCTAATCTGCAACCGTTGGCCAATATTGTGGACCGAATTGCAACTTTTTGTACTTTCGAAGACCAAAAGGCACTGAAACCACTTTCGAGGACCATTTCAGCAATTTAATTGTGATATTATATTAATATTAGAATATTCCTATATAACGTTATTAACCCCACCTTTGTACATGACATGTTTCATATAATTTGTTATCTTCTATAAAAAATCATTTTGTTAAGTTGAAGTAATTATAATTTCATGTGTTTAACAAAAAATGTTATCAATATTTTCATTCGATTATATTAACATTTCAACAAAAAAAGCTTAACTAATTGTTTATATCGTTCTAGATTAATACTACCTCCATTTCACAACATACGACTTCTTCGTTTTTATGTGTTTAATTTTGGTTAACAATAACTAATTAATTACAATATAAAAATTACAAAAAGTTACTTTCATGAAAATTATCTTCAATACAAATTTATTACTATACGTTTTATATTCTTTGAACTAAAGAATAGTAAATAATTGATGGTCAAAGTTGGACACGTAAAATAAAAATATCCATTAAAAAGATATCGATGAAGTATGATTTGATTAATTTGCTTATAATATATTAATGTTGCTTATTTGATAACAAGGATAATAAAATATTATTGTTCAGAAATTGACTGTTCTACGATAGAGAATAAAAGAAAATATTTTCCACACATGTATGTCTAACACCTTCCCTCAAATTCATAGTAATTTTATAAAAGTTTCATGAATTTGCAATACAACAATAATAACAGTTAAAAAAAAGACATAAATAAATGCGATAATCTTCAATGAGTTGTGTAAACAGCTACAACTACCATTCGCTCGGTCGGTGCGTAGGTTCCTTCGTTGGTGCGTATAGGACTCGCCAGACAATGCGTATCGGACTCTTCAGACCATGCGTATTGGACTAGCCAGACAATGCGTAAAGGACTCGCCATACAATGAGTAATTCGCCATTCAGTAACAGACAAGGACGCCATCCTTTTTCGAACCTGTCAGATCTTGTTCAAAATTCCACTTCAACTAGAACTAGAATAAATCAAATTCCTCTTATTTTTTCAATGGGCTACTCCTATTTGTTCATTATCCCTATCTCTCTCCCTCAAACTCATGATAATTTGTCTAAATTTCCATAAGTTTGCAATAATAATAATAATAGTAGATTTCAATAAAAAGAATTCAAAAAATAATACAAAAATAAAATTGAAAATGATCAGCGAAATCCTGCCGGTGAGTATTACATAATAGAAATTCCACCAGCAGGGCAACGGAATGTGTATTTATGCCTCAAGAATCGATAGGCTCGGATACCATGTAAAAATAGAGAGGGAGATATTTTTTGATAATAATCGTTGTCGTCAATACATTATACATATATCTATATTTATATGTAAACATTAAACGCTAACCTAACACTACTGACTTATAGGCTAGGTTTACTTGCCCATTAACCTAACAATATATATATTTAAAATTAAATAACGTCAACATCAAAATAAAAAATGTGGCACTATTTTGGAGATCATCTGGTTTGCATTTCAACAACTATTACAACCTTAATTTGTAAATTTGAAACAAAATAGGATTCACTCATATATTTTTAGTTAATTGATAATTTTTTGTTCAACAAAAATGTTGAGGTAATATTACTAAATATAACTAGTTAACACTATTAAATTATTCTTAGCACACGCTTATATTCTATTATAAGTTACACGTTAACAATAAATTTTTTAAATAAATCTAATCTATTTTAGTTAATTAAGGTTGAGTTTCTTTAATGAATTAATTAGACTGAAGGTATTAGTAAAGTAATAAGTAAGCTACCTTTTGACAACTTCTAATTTAATTACTAAAAAACACATATATAAATATGAATATAATATATATATGTTCATAATCTAAAGCAACTCCTAAATTAATTAAAGAAGGCAAGTTGAATTTCAATGAATACATTTTGGAACTTTTGTGTTCTAGTTCAATGTATGTAACATCTACATAACGTCACATGTTAAACAGTAAAGTCCAATAACATAGTAATAACTTCGACATTATATTTTGGCTTTAGGAAGAAGGGGGAAGGATGTGTAAGTGGGGTTACGTTTACAATCCAAAATTTATTCCCATCTCTATCTAAACAAATTACACTGTAAAGGTTCGAGCCCTCTTGCTAACAAGGAAGTGGTCAGAGAGAAGAATTTATCTCACTAGTTTGATGCTAGTCGCCTATTTCCTTGAATTTACGAGTTTACGAATTGTACTGATGTTTGGTGATTGTAATGGATTATTCGTATTAATAAAATCAAAGGGTAACCCCCTTTTTATAAAAAAAAAAAATATATTACACTGTAAAGTATTTAATCAACTAATAAGTTATATTCATATTTTTAAGAGTAAATTGTCGAAATAGTCTTAGAAATTGAGCCGAGAATGTCATGTAATACCTAAAAGTTCAAAAGTTATAAATTAATTTGTGAGATTGGACAAAAGTTGCAACTTCGTAAAAAATTCGACGAAGGTGTACATGTTAAAAATTAACGAAACTTTTGTCCGTAAAAATTGGAAGCCATTGCACAATAATTTCATTAACTTTAACACCTCCGTCAATCTTTGGACTAAATCACTTTACAACTTTTGAGCTTTTTGAGGATCAAATAAATGACAACCTTGACCATTTTTGTGATTATATTGACAATTTCCTCTTATTTCTAACTAATTTCATTCATTCTTATCCACACTACTATATTTAGTTAGGGAAGAAGGGAATTATAAATTTTTTTTGTTGAAGTCCCATTTTCTCAAGTTTTCTTCATTTTAAGAGAAAACAAAAATTTAGAAAATGTGATTTGAAATTTGTTATAATAAAATATTAATTTAAAAATTTAAATAAATACTTTTATATGACAGATTGTTAAGAAATCTTTTCTATAATTATTAATTTTGAAATTTTTGTTTAATAATTATTATTACGATGCACAAACATCAATTGTGCCCAAATAACCAGTAGTAGCCTAATAGGTAATTGCCGTAATAGATCCGGCAAGTACATGACCGTTGCACTCTTTATTCTGATAAGTGGTAATGATCCGCAAATGGTCCATGTCACTGTGTATCATGTGCACAAATGGTCTCTATATTAACACATCCGTTAAATGTCAGTAGAGATACAAAATTTAAATTTATTTTAAGGACTATTTGGGCATACAATACACATTTACAAAGACCATTTAAACATTATTATTACCTCTTACGGGGACCAAAATGCAACCGTCTTCCACTTAGTAAAACCATATCATCAATTATCTCCATTCTTTATCAAATGACTTTTGATAGAAGTAAGCATTTCTTTGGTTGAAATAGGACCGTTAAGTTGAAAACCGTTATTATTGTAACTTTCGTTAGTAGTAGATTGAAGAGATCTACAACAATTTGTGAAGCAAAGCAACTAGGAGTACAAGAGCCATTTCCAAAATTTGTTGGTATTTTCTCATATAAGGAAACATAATGCGCGACAAAATGATAAAGACAGGTTAAAGAGAATGGTTTAATTGGTGGACATATTGGGTTCTTAATTTGAATATATTGGAGGCTTCTGGATGAGAATAAGATGGTGCATGCATGAATCTATATATATGAGAAGTGTGTGTGTGTGTGTGGGTGGGGTGGGGGGGGGGGGGGGGGGGGGGTGGGTTATCAACTTATGATAATGAGCAGTTCGTACTCATTGGATTGGTTGCATATTATTAACTAGTTTAGATAGGGACATACTCATATATATGTATCATGTATGTCTATCTACCATCCAGGATTTGTTTTAGATTCCTTGGTAAAGTGGATGATATATATAGTGGATGTAATACAACGTTAAACAAGGAATGTGCCTTTACGGAGTCTTCATTATTCCACGAGATTAGTCAAATAATGGATAAGTGAAGCATTTTATTTTAGTACCACTATGATGACGAGAAATTTAGCAAAATACCATAGTCAACGCATGGTATTTGCAAAATTGACCAGATGTAAATTAAATTGGAGTTTAGCACATTTGACACGTGAACCGACTATTTTGCCCTTAAAAAATCTAATATATATACTTTATTCTCTCTTCATTTCATTCACTTTCTTCAACTCACTCTCTCTCTTCTTCTCTCACCTCAAATTCTCTCTAGCTTTCTTCCTCCACCGCTCATTCCGCCGCCCACCCTCTTCACCGGAATCGTCATCTTCACTTCCTTTATAAATGATTTGGTCCTTTAAAGTTGTTTTTCTTAGAAAAGTTTAAATCTTTTTCAATTTAGTTGACTCAAAATCCCGTTTTTCAATATAGTTGATTTAAAATCACGTTTTTTAATTAGTTATATACTTTATATGTATTGTGTTTTTATTATTTGAAGGTTTTTGAACAAAAGTTTGGATCTTTTCTAAAAAGTTTGAATCTTTTCTAAAAAGATTGAATCTTTTCAAAAAAGTTTGAATCTTTACTAAGATTTTTATGGATATGTGGCTAAATTTGCACTAAAAATTATAGATATATGTGTAAAGTTTGTTCTTTTGGTACTTTAATGTTGTTTTTTGAACAAAAATTGAATCTTTTTAAGTTGAACACAAGATTTTGAGTTTAAATAATGTTTAAACTATGAATTTATGTTTTATATGTGTTATGTGTATGTAATTTGAAGATTTGATGTTGTTTTGTAATAAAAGTTCGAATCTTGGGGGTATTATGTTGATATAGTCTCGTTTCTTATAAGTATAACACTGTATAATGAAGTATAATCCAGTATAATAAAGTATAATAAATTATTATGTTGTTTTGTATAATCGATTATAATGTCGTATAATAAAGTATAATAAATTATAATGAAGTATAATCCAGTATACATTTTATGCGTAAGTACAATTCATATAAGTTGTTTAATACTGAATAACATTTATATAGTTGAGTTTTTTATAAGTATAACACTGTATAATTTTATGTGTGTTACATGTATGTAATTTGGTTTAATTATTTCAGGTTGAAGAATTAGTGAGTTCAAGTTCGAAAGTAGCACAAATGGCCGTTGGAGAAAAGATTCATGTTGAAGAATATAAATTTGATTCTTTTTATTTCTTTTTTCTTTTTTATGGTTCTTTTTAGTCTTCAAATGTATTAGTAACATTTATTTGTTCCATACCCTAATGAAATCAACATTTCTTTGTGGTTTGTACTAATTTTAATATATTAATCCAATTTTTATGGTTGTATCCAATTTATGTCCGATTTTTTTGTAATATATATCAAATTAATGGTTGTTGGGTTGAACTTTGTAACATCAATTTGATGCAAAATAAATCGCAAAGATAAATCATGACAAAGTTAGGTTATTTGTGAATTTAAAGTGATTACAACGTAATATAATAGATTATAATGGATTATAATAGCTTCAATTTTCATTAAGGGCAAAATAGTCCGTTCACACATCAAATGTGCTAAACTCTAATTTAATTTACATTTGGTCAAAAACGCAAATACCATGCGTTGACCATGGTAGTTTGTTAAATTTCTCCTATGATGACTGATGGAGCCCCAACTTTTATTATTGCTGGGCTTCGTCCTTATGCGGTTATGCCTCTAACTCTAAGGTTAGCCCACCTGATGGGTCGAGCCTCATCAACAGGTACGAACTCTCTCCTGGATGAGGACAATTGTTCCGTCCTCTTCTTCCTCCTATGAACAGAACTAGAGAAGATGATATCTTAAGCGGATTTTTACTGACTTAAATATCGGAGTGTCTGTAGTCATATTCCGACCACACTTTCAGCTACGACGAATTTCTCTTCTTACAAACATCGGCCGGCTCCCAAGGTACCTGTGCAGATCCCAAGAGTACATCCATAGAGAACGATATTAATTAGACGAACTCAAGCTCCGGTTAACCCAAGTACAATTTTCTGAATTATTATATTTTTCAAAGTTTTAAAATTATACCTCATCATTACATACATTTCTCACTTTAAATACAAAATAGACATTAATGGAAATTTAGTTGATTGATGTATACTTGATACATTAAATGTGCAACTAGCCAACTAGAATATTAGTTCTATTAAGTTAATCTCAACCTGGAGTAGTCATACTTTTTCCACAACTACTTCATATTTTTAGGAGGGAAATTGATTACTCCCTACAATTTTTAAAGAAGACTTAAGATATAAAAATTAATTGAATTGAATTGCTTTGGGATCTTCATCTAGTGACTACTAGATAGATTATTAAAACTTAGAGCATATAGAACGATACCAAATTTTAGTATTTATTTCAACATTCAACTTATTATTACAACTATACCAACAAGACAAAAAAGAAGCTTTGATGGTTAATAAAAATTAAAGAAGCTTTAAAGTAAATAAAACACAATTTATTTTACAAAAACTTGCTTGCTTACAAGACTCATAATATTCATTATATATAAAAAAGCTTACAATATGAAAACATAACCTCCAAAACAATCTACTTTGTCACTTAAATTATACACACGTACAGTTTCATTTTGTTTCACTTATCGTTATACATTAATATTTAATACAAACCAATCAAAGTACCAAACACAGCTTACAGAATATTACAACCTCCGTTATTGTAGTAGGCATCATATTGTCCGTTATAATAGGGATCGGAATATTCTATTTGTCGTATAACGGGTGGGTAACAATAGGGCTGCGGGTAATTATTTGTGCAATGTTGACTATATTGTACTTCATGCTCGCATCGTTGTACAGGTCTCCTTACTGCATTACAGACACCGATAATTTGAGCTTTCAGTTTAGCCTTTCGGATCTGTTTGATGATCTTAACCGGGTCAACTTCTCCAACGATCGTTAGTGTTCCTTTCTCCGGGTTGGCTTTCACTGTTCGAATTCCTGTTAACAGCAATAAGGATCAGCATATTAATAAGGAACAAAATGCTATACTCCAATACTCCCTCCATCTTACTCCCTTCGTCCCTAAATGATTGATACATTATTTGACTTTCATGGTAAACAAAACACGATTTAAAATATAAATAACTCTTATTTATTACATGCGAAAAAATTATAATAAGTTAATATTTCAAAAATTTATGTTGAGACGAATTAATCAATCAAGATCCCACATGACTACATTATTCTTGATCAAAATTTTTAAAGTTTGAACAAAAGTCAAAATGTACTAATCAATAAACATAAAAGTTAAATGAAAACAATTCATGGAGATAAATGTCAAAATAGGCCCAATAAATTAGAGTATTGTACAGTTTGCTCCTTCTAAGTGACACAAGTGCATGGTCTATGAATCTATTGGTTATGTGTATTAAGGTACGATAAGCTTACTTAGAGGCAAAACTAAATTTTGAGAAAATTTGGGACTTTAGCATAAAAAATGTTACTTTTGGGGCAACATTAAAATTTCAGGACCAAAAAATTTTGAGCTCAAAACTTCAGTCAAAAGCAAGCTCATTTTACCGGTCAACGCTAAATTTAAGCAGAAAAGTAATTAAGGTCCAAAATGGACCTAATTATATACACCTGTTAGTGACAATTTTTGCTATTATGCCATTTATAAGAATCAAACTATACCAAACGAACTCCTACTTGACAGGATCATGACAATTAATTCCTAAAGCGTGACTAGTAATAAATGATGATTTCCTTATCAAACGATAATACAAGAATATTAATAAAACAAGACCGATCGAGAGCTCAAACTTTTTACTTACTAAAAGGCGGTCAATTTTCTAGTCAATACAATTACAAACCCATCTTTGTCAATTAAGAGAGTTAATATTATTCTATCTTTCCAAAAATTAACTAGTAATAAGAGAAAATACATATAAATATTTAGTACTCCATAATAGTTTCAATTCCAGCTAAAAGGAGTTGACATTTTTCCTTCGTAACAAAATATATTGGAGTAATTTTTTTGAGAAATCATACTAGACATGCAATAATATATGGCTATTATTATTATAAACGAAAATGATGTTGAGGCGGATTTATACCAGTAAGTTTAGTTATCAATTGCATGTATTTTGCTTGAACTTTATCATCAGAGTGAATGTCAACTCCCAGCTCGATTATCTGTATTATCATAACAATTAACAAGGCAAATTAAATGAATTACCACGTTCAATTGAAGTCTAATAAAGACTCCTCAAGTATCATAAAATGTAATCGTATATTCGTATGTATAAGGCAATGTTATAATTTAACGGTAAAATTAAAATAACGAGTTTTGTAACATGATCACTTTACGTAATTTTTTCATTTGAAGCAAAATTATCATGGCAAAATATAGTATAAATGTAGGTTAAAAACCTCTAGTTTGATATATTTTTTCACACAAATAAATTCCATAGAACATATATAAATAATATTCAAGTTTAACATATATTTTAAATTTTAATTTTAATAAAAATACTCATTAAAACTGGACAATCTATTAGAAACGAAAGAAATTAATAATAATGAGTATGATATGAGTATGCATGTGAAGCTGTTATTATAAATACCTGCATATTGTGAGATGAAATAATGAGGATCGATTCAAATTCTTGCTATACAAATCGATGATCTTAAAAAATAGTCGTATATATGATGAAGTATGTTTTAAGTGTTTCCGTACATGCATGCCGTATTTATACTAAATCATGCCAAAAGCTTTGGAAAGACGTTTTGCCAATTATGAATAAAATTCCTATGTAAAATAATACAAGTATTAATAAAATGTTAGACTCCGTAAAACCATAATTATTAATTAATAGTTTCAGTTTGGAGTGTAGACTGAATATTGCGCGTATAATGAAAGATAATAAATACGTATTGTCAAAGTCTTTCATGTAAAAACCGACTTAATAGATCGATTTCATTGAGAAATTGTTTAGCCGTTTACTACTATGTAATACATCATCTATGTTGGAGTAATAGAGCGCAATGAAATAACGTAGTAATAAAGGAAAGAATCTCTAATCAACGACTCTTATTAATTTATTATGGAGTATGTATTTATCGATTTCTTTAGAATGTTCCCTAGCTCCTAAGGCATATACTCCGTATTAAATAATCAAAATGAGAATAAAATATAACATGAAAAAACATATAAGGAAAAATATATTAAAAAAAAAGTTTACATGTCAAATTTCAAATTTCAAATTTTTCATTAAATATTTTTCTTTATTAACATCTTTAAGGTAGAGGTTATTGTCGAAATAGTTACAATTTCGTCCTACTAACTGACACCGATGCACAAATGGTCTTTTAAATATGTAAAATATGCTGAAATAGTCCCTGAATTTAACAGCTCCGCTAATTATTGAGGTAACAAGAAAATTTAGTAAGTCTATTTAAGGTTAAAATTATTAATTTAAAAAAAGAATTGGGCCAAAAATATAAATTCAATCCCTCTATTTTAAAGTGTAGTATTTGAGCTAGTTTCAATAAGAGAAAGAAGAGGGAGATAAGAAGCTGACATAAGGTTCAAAATATTATTATTTGTCTCAAAATTTATCGAAAATATCTCAAAAGTAAGTTATAATAATTAACAATTAATGAAGCAGTTAATTTAGGGACTATTTTCGCACCCGCTAGTCGTTACGAGTTGTACTTATATGCTTACAACTATTTTGTGAGCACCATGCTCACAAGGGTTTCATGGTCATTTAAGAAATGTTTTTTTTTATGGAATGTGAAAAAGTAACACCAAATTTATTGCACTCCAAATTTATTACTCCGTTTATTAACCAAAATAACACCCAAATCTGGAATCTTAATTATGAAATTTTACAAAATATACTCACAATTTTAAACTTGAATACTTAATACATATAAACAATAAAAATTTGATTGGTGTACTCAAATTAAGTTTTTATTTTCTATTGTGATTTATATAATTTGGTTTGGTATTGCATTAAGTCTAGTCAAGACAAATTCAATTGGTATTTTAATTATTCCACCAATTTTGGTAGTAATCATATTACAATTTCTTAAACGGTTAGAGTTAATTTTGTGTTTAGAGATAATGAGAGTTACCAAAATACATTTTAAGCATAAATAGTAAAGATATATAAATAAATTTTATGTGGTGTTATTGAAGAAATATGCAACACCAATGTATATTATTCAGTGGTGTTATTGAACAAGAAAGAAACACCAGTGTGTATTACTAAATGGTGTCACTAAAAATATATCTAAAATGAGATTAATACAAGAATTGTTTATTATTGAATAAATATAACTAAAATGAGATTTATACTAGTAAAGATATATAAATAAATTTTACGTGGTGTTATTGAAGAAATATGCAACACCAATGGTGGAGTCCTCAGGGATGACAATGGTAACTTGGTTGCTGCGGTCGCCAGAACTATTAATGCGAAATGTGCTTTCTCGGCGGAGGTAAATGCAGTTTATATCCTCCTTAGGTGGTGCCAAGAACATCAATACCATTCTCTGCAAATAGAGATCGACTCCTTGCAGGTCGCCTCCTCGATCTCCAGGAATCAAGGTCCGTGGGATCTTATGGCTCTTATTATGGATATTAGAAGGCTTCTCAAACACCTATCCTCCACAGTGGCTCATGTCTGGAGGGAAAGGAATGTCGCAGCGGATTATATGGCCAAGCTAGCTCGGCAGCACAATAACAATGTCACTTGGAAGCCTGGGGAAGAAGATGATCAGCTTAGGGCCATTATCAGATTGGAACAAATAGGTGTCCCCTATATCCGAAAAGGAAGCTAACTCTTATTTCTTTACTTGGGCCGAATTACTGGCTCAGGTGGTATTTGGGCCTCAACCCAGTTATTTACCTTCAGTTGTCTATTGTAATTCTTTTTCGGATTATATTTTTCATGAGCCTGTGGGCTAGAGACTACTTAGGTTTTTCGGCTCAGTATGTTGAGCCTGTTTTAAGCAACCTTCCCTAATGAGGCTAGGTTGGCTTTATATTGTATTAACATTCTTTTATTTTAACACGTAGGCCCCAGGCGTGGGTTTAATCTAAAAAAAAAAAAAAAAAAAAAAAAAAAAAAAAAAAAAAAAAAAAATATGCAACACCAATGTACATTATTCAGTGGTGTTATTGAACAAGAACGGAACACCAGTGTGTATTAGTAAATGGTGTCACTAAAAATATATCTAAAATGAGATTAATACTAGAATTGTTTATTAGTGAACAAATATATCTAAAATGAGATTAATAGTAGTAAAGATATATAAATAAATTCTATATGGTGTTATTGAAGAAATATGCAACATCAATGTATATTATTCAGTGGTGTTATTGACATGAGACTGAGAAAATTCATTGGTTTTTGATTGAAATAATTAAAATTAGAAAAAATATACTTCAATTTATTTTAAATGAGATTAATACTAGAATCCATATTTTCGACATTGGTGAGCTGAAGTAACCATTGCATTTAGCTTCCTCTCTCCAATCTCAATTAATTGCTAATTACTCTATCATTAATACCCAAAATACCACTATTATTGTTTTTCCACTTAAAGATGTAAGGACAAAAATACCCAATTAAATATGAACCATAGGATTAAAATATCACTTAAACTCTTAATCTAACGGCTCAGATAGTTATGAGCACCATGTGAGCATGACCTCCTAAGCATACAAGAATTTTCTCAGTCGTTACACATACACTTATTACAGTGACCATTTGTACATTAGTGCCACTTACAAAGATCAAAGTACAACATTAACCCAATTACTAAAATCATTTTGGACAATTACCTCACATCTTAACCTCATTATTGTAGAAAAAAATTTGTTTATTTGTCCACTATTTTCTGGACTATTAATTGTATTGAATTTTGTGGTGTGTCAAAGAACGTTCAATTCATTTTCTGCTGTGCTGCGTACAGTTTTCGTGGAAAGTCATATTATTGGGTTGAAGTAATTAATATACTAGAATTGAGAAGTAGTCTCGTAGTAAAATATAACGATGATGCAAGTCGTTGCTCACATTAACTGTTGAAAGCAAATTAGGTAACAACTAACAAGCTACTCGTTAAATAGTTTGGTGCAGGATATATATGAAAATAAATTGACTTATGCACCCCAATAATTAAAAATACGTAACACTACTTATATGTAGCTTTCAATTGATTAGTTTTTCTACATTTTGTCGGATGAGTAATTTCCTGCCATATATTCAGCCGAAAAACTCGACTAGACTGATGCATATCATCATACCCAATCTCATGATAGAGCTATCCAAGTAATTATCGAGCTTTCATTTTTATACTCAACCATAATAATATAATTATATTTCATTTATTATTTAAAGTTGCACATCACAATTTTGACATTTCTAAAATATAGTGCACCTTAGAGCAATTGTATTAGAGTCTCTAAATAACACCTTTTCATCTCTAAAATAGAACTCCCTACAAACTCTCATTCTCCTCTATCGCATCAATTTTTGTTTTATCATTTTAAATTTTATTATTTTCTTTTTCTTTTTTTCAAATAAAGTTATATTAATTATTAATTTATTTCATTTTTTTTAAAGAAGCTTTATTGATAAAAAAAAATGTTAGTACAATCAATCACCAGTCACCATTACTACTAACTAAGAATTGATATGCTAAAATTTCAATCAAGACATAGGTTCCAATTTGATTTAGTACGAGCCACTCAATTCCATGGCATGTACACACTTCCCACTGACTTCGATTCCGTTCATTCACACTTCGCTCGAGTTAAAAATTTATATTAAAGCTTAAACATATAAATTTATTTCAAATTTTATTATTTTCATTCGTTATTTAAATAAAATACTAGTTGTTAATTCATTTCAAATTTTATTACATTCATCATCGTATTGAAATAATTTGAGTTTGTCTTGAACATTTAAATAATTTGGGGTTATAATCAATTAAATTTTGGAGCTAAAAATATAAAAAGAATAGATTTGATGAATATAAATAAAAAAATCTGATTTTGTGTAAAATCTAAAAATAGATTTAAAATTTTATTAGATGATATAAAGAGTTGATTTTAAGGAATAATTGTACAAGGAATCAAGTGGGGGCACGATAACAATATCATTAATTTATTTCATTCCGTTGGGATTTGCGGTTACCTTACTTTAGCCCTTAAAAAAAGAGACTCCAGAGTCCAGATCCAGTATCGGCCCACAAGTAGGAAAGATCCGTATTAGGCATTTTACGGGTCATGTCCAGTTACTTTAAAACCGCCCTGATCCCAAATTCCCAATATCTATTCACAAATGAAGATATGTCATTATTGTCATCCATGATCCATCTATAATCTACCAAAGTCATATTTACTATTTTAGTATTTACTAAATAGACGTGTTACTAAAAAATGTATACTTTAATTATTTATTCTCAATGATTCAATCCATCTCAGTGAAGTTGGTGTATAGTATATCCTCCATCTACAGCTAACTTTGAGTATTCTACAATTGCTTAGTAAATCAACAATAGGAAGATACACATCAATGGGGTGGGTGCATTAAAAAACAGGACAAAATACAACTATATATGAATAATGAATTGAGTTTATTTTTGTTTGAATATAGACTTACAAACTACTCCATTAAACTAATGAGTTGAGTAACAATATCTATATTAAAGCATACTTCGACATGTATGTACAGTGGATGCTGAAAAGCTACAGAGACAGCCCCAAAACAGAGTAAGTATATTTAATTGTAAATTTTAAGAGAATCATACTTAACACCTCTTAAGTAGAAACTCAGGTCCGATATTATTAGACTAACAATTTTAGATACATGTATAACTCATCTGACTACATTTGCTCAAAAACATTATACTATGAGTTTGAGTAAATAAACCATGTTTCATAAAAGAGTGAGGTTACATATTTTCATCACTAAATCCAGTCTATTCGGAGGTAAAGCAACTAAGGAAGTCTCTAAGTTTGGTGCCATATTATGTAATGATGTATATAATTCTACTTGTTCGAACTTTAGCTTTTATCTTTGCTTTAACATGAAGAAAACTAATGAGTTTTAGTTTAAAAGTAGCACGAGTGACTAATCATGTGACCAAATCTTTGTCATCTATTTTTTTGCTTAAAAGAAAGGATGGTCAAATGTCATCATATTGATGTGTATGTACTTCCCGAATAAACCATACTATTAAGGATATACTTAAATTTAAATGTTCTCCTTATTAAGTATATCGTCATTCTTACTTTATTTTATTAGTCGCATCGCAACGAATGAAAAAAAGTGAATTTATTATTTTGTGTATGTGAGCTACTAATAAGTACTCCCTCCGTCCCTAAAAGATTGTCACATTTTGACTTTTGTGATCAATTACAATAAAATTTGATCATGAATTCTCATTAAACGATAAGAAATAATATAGTCTTGTGGGACCTTGTTAGATTCGTCTCAATATATATTTTTGAAATATCAACTTATTATAATTTTTTCGCATGTAGAATAAGAGATATTTATGTTTTAAATCGTGTTTTATTGACCAACAAAAGTCAAATGTGACAATCATTTAGGGATGGAGGTAGTAGAAACTAAAATACTTTTCGTGGCATTGTTTGAATCGCCCATGAAATATAAATAAAGTTCAAAAACATAACGGATATATGTATATGTGCAAGAGTGTTTATTTTAATATTAGATACATTTAATATTATTAATACTACTACAATATTGAACTTCCCTATTTGAAGATCATCATGCTTCATGCATTATGGTCCTAAATTAAAGCTATGCACGTATGCATATAATTAACAAGAAAATTATATTATTGGTTGCTCTCAAACATGCAAAGATGTCTAATTTGTTGGAATTGGTGACTTATATGTGATTGCAAGATTATAAGTTCGATTTTTCATATCAGTTGTTCTTATCGTGTGTATGTTAGCCGAAACTGGCCTAATAATGTAATCTACCTGGTGGTGTGATCGCAAGGGTGTCAATGGGATGTCCCCAATACACAAACGACAAATATAATGGCACCTTAGCTAGTTCTTCATTACAAAACAAACTAATTTTACTCATCGGGATAACATGTTAGCACAAAGATTATTGATAAGAGGACATATTTTATATACTCCGTAATTCATAAGTAATATATACTCTAGAAATATATAATAAAGATAGACTTTAAAAGGACTCATCCACTGTTATAGAAGATCAACTGTTGGTACGTCAACTTAAAAATAAAATTTTCATTTGAAGTTGCTCTTATATCTTCCAGTAGGATTGTACCTGATGACCAACCAAACATATTGTATACGATTAATAAGTTGTTACTATATAACCTAAGTTTTATTGCACTCATTTGATCAAACAAGCCAATCACCCTCAAAGGTATCAACAAATCTAGGTCATGGCTACTTCATTTCCTCCATTCCAAGCACGATCATGTGCCTCTCTATTCTTCTTCATCATCATCAATAGCTTTTGGCTAATCACAAAGCTAGCCAATGCTAATCACTCAGGCGTAACACGATATTACAAGTTCGACGTAAGATTTATTATAGTAGCATTCCTCGTTAAATTTTATTCGAAGGACTTATCAATATCGACGCATAGTACTAATTATCAAGAATTGACGAGGTCGTTCCACATTATGGTTTCACATATTCTAAGTCGCACTAGTCTTCCTTCACTATTGAATGCAATATTGATAAATGTACTTTTTTACAAATGTATTTTCAGATAAGGATGCAAAATGTGACTAGATTGTGCCATACTAAAAGCATGATAACTGTGAATGGGAAGTTTCCAGGGCCTCGTATTATGGCAAGGGAAGGTGATCGCCTAGTTGTGAATGTGGTTAACCATGTCTCCAACAATGTCAGCTTCCATTGGTATGAATATTAAGAATAGTTTCTCAATCATTATAATTAGAACCACCCATATGGATATACTATTCAAGGAAACATATAACACTATTGCATGCGTCACCCGAAGTATTACCCAGTGGGCACTACGAGTAGCGACTGCAGATCCCCCATTACAAAAGGAAACATATAGCAGGAATTTTCATAAACACTTAACTGAGTACATATCACAAATGCATGTTCTTGACAGGCATGGAATTAGACAATTACGCAGCGGTTGGGCTGATGGACCGGCGTACATAACTCAGTGCCCTATTCAAAATGGTCAAAGCTATACATATAACTTCACGATTGTTGGACAAAGAGGGACGCTCTGGTGGCATGCACATATTTCGTGGTTACGCGCGACGCTTTATGGACCACTAATCATCCTTCCTAAACATAACATTCCATACCCTTTTTCCAAACCATACAAGGAAATCCCCATCATGTTTGGTAATTGATCGTGTTCGAAGGGATTGCATTTCTTCTTTAAACAGATCATTCAAATAATTAATTGTCCTGTTGTTGTTGGATAATAACAGGAGAGTGGTGGAATGCTGATACTGAAGCTGTAATTAGCCAAGCACTTCAAACAGGAGGAGGTCCAAATGTATCTGATGCATATACAATCAATGGGCTAACAGGGCCTTTGTACAATTGTTCATCAAACAATGGTATATATGCACTTACTTTCTCCTCAATTCCTATTTGTGACCCTTTTTTAAAATCCTCGACACGCGAGTAAATGAAAATTGGACAACTGATTTGGGACATTGCAGGAACATACAAATTGAAAGTGAAGCCTGGAAAGACATATCTTCTTCGGTTGATCAATGCTGCACTCAATGATGACCTTTTCTTCAGCATAGCTAACCACACCTTCACCATTGTCGAAGCCGATGCAATTTATGTGAAACCATTTCAGACAGATATACTTCTAATTGCACCAGGCCAAACAACCAATGTTTTATTGAAGACAAAAACTGACCCCCATCATTCCACTTATTTCATGGCAGCAAAGACCATATTCCACTGGCCAAGGGACATTCGACAACTCCACAGTTGCCGCGATTCTTGAATATGAAACAATGTCTCATTCTTCTAAGAAATATCCTGCAACGATGAACTCTTCCCTCCCTGTCCTACCAGCAATCAACGCAACATCCTTTGTCGCCAATTTTTCTGCCAAGTTCCGAAGCTTAGCCAACTCTGCCTTCCCAGCAAATGTTCCACAAAAAGTTGACCAACATTTTTTCTTCACTGTTGGACTAGGAACTAATCCATGCCCGAAAAATCAAACATGCCAAGGACCAAACAACACAACTAAATTTGCAGCTTCCATGAACAATATCTCATTTGTTAATCCAACAAAATCAATGCTGGAATCATATTATCTCAAGAAATCGAATGGAGGATTCACTGATGATTTTCCTAAGGTTCCTCTAATAAAATTTAACTATACTGGGACGCCTCCCAATAATACAATGGTCATAAATGGAACTAAAGCTGCTGTGGTTCCCTTTAATACTTCCATTGAAGTAATCTTGCAGGATACAAGTATTCTTGGTGCTGAAAGCCATCCCCTGCATCTTCATGGCTATAACTTCTACGTTGTTGGACAAGGTTTCGGAAATTTCGATCCAATAAAGGATCCTGCTAAGTATAACCTTGTTGATCCTGTTGAAAGAAACACTATTGGTGTTCCTTCTGGTGGATGGGTTGCTATTCGATTTCAGGCCGACAACCCTGGTAAGTTATTGTTCCAATAAATGTACTATATGAATTATTACTTCAAAAATAGACGTAATATTCAATAAACACTATATGTGACAATACTTTTAGGACGAAACAACATATTACACATGCAATGATTTTGGCATAGTAATGTCAACAAATACAACACTCTACAATCAATATAAAATGAAGTTTTGTTATACAAATCTAGGAGTTCGACTGCTCCCTATGTGCCGTCCCTCAAATCTTCCACTAGTTATACTTCTATTAATTTTGATTGGCTGTTTCATCGGGTGCAATAGCTATGGCCTATGAGTCTATGACAAAAATAGAGATAATGTCTCTTTTTAATCGACGATTATGAATATAAATAGGTGTATGGTTGATGCATTGTCACTTCGACGTCCATTTAAGTTGGGGATTGAAGATGGCATGGATCGTTTTGGACGGAAAACTTCCTAACCAAAAGCTGCTTCCACCTCCAGCTGATTTGCCAAAATGCTAACCTCCGGCTTGCCTAGTGCTGATCACATTTAATCGGAATTCTTGTGACATATTTCTATAATTTACTGTATTTTGTTTGGTATGTTCTGTTTTTTTGCTATATATAAGGCCGAATTTCGGCCAACAATCACGAGTACACTCCTATGTATTTGATATGCCTTCTCAACTCTCATATTCAGAAGGATTTTGTAAATGACATGTAAAATGATTTAATAAGAATGTTTGGAGATGAGTAACTAATGATGCTAATAAGTCATAACTTAATTTTTCTACATTGTTTTTTTTTTTTTGAAATAAGTTACAGATGCCAGAAGTTATTGAGTTATAGGCAAATCAGTTGATAGACTTGGAAAATACTCCCTCCGTCCATAAATGATTAGTACATTTTGACTTTTGTGGTCAATCTTTAAAAAATTTGATAAAGAATTCTCATTATGATAATGAAATAATATAGTCACGTGAAATCTTGTTAGATTCGTTTCAATTTATATTTTTGCAATTTCAACTTGTTATAATTTTTTCGGATGTAGAATAAGAGTTATTTACGTTTTAAATCGTGTTTTGTTGACCACGAAAGTCAAAATGTACGGATGGAGGGAGTATTAGCACCTAATTTTGACTATGACCCTAATCACCATTACTATTACACCAAACTTAGTAACGTGATTAACCTAATCTAACCTGTGGTCCTAATTTGCCCTAGTGCAAATATGGCCTTTATAAAAGCACTGCTTAATTTGAGAAGGAGAAAAATACAAGCATGAGGTTGAACAGCTGAGAGCTCTGAATTTCTGAGTTGCTAGCTTGCAGGCTTTACTAATGCTTGTTTAGTTCTGTATCATAATAGCCAGTGTACCAAATCTTGGTACTTGCTAGGCAGTGAGAGAACTAGAGGATCCAATGGCCACCTAGATTAAAATAAATAAATAAAAATGAACTAATTTTACTTTCTTTACTACAAGTTTCAAATTTCGTTCTGTTTTAGCCATTTTTTGGAACTTACTTTGTAGAATAGGGAACGAATTATATATTTTACTTATGTGATAACAAGAAAATACTACCCACCCCTAAATAATTGATATATTTTGACTTTTCGTGGTTAACAAAACACAATTTCAAACATAAATATTTCCTATTCTATATATGAAAAAATTATAAAAAGTTGATAGTCCAAAAATATATATTAAAACGAATCTAATAAGATATCATATGACTATATTATTTCTTATTGTTTAATGAGAATTATTGATCAAAGCTTTTAAATTTTATCATCAAATTATCTATCAAAAAATCAATTACTATAGTTCCAAAAGTTCTCATTTTACATTTTATGTACTTATTATTATTAGTGATAGACAAGAACGATAGTTAGATGGTACTACAGTCAATCTATAGTTAGAGGTAATTGTTGAAGTATTCTCACTAAGTGGACGATCATTACACACGATATAATATACTTACAGGAACCATTAGCACATCATTAACTATAATGAGAAGTAAAAACACAATGAAATGAGTGTTCCTTTTGGTATCCATGATCTTGCTTGATTGATTGAGCGTACGCATTGTGTAAAAAGGAGTAGTACAAATCCTTAAATGCCCACATGCATAACTTGTTATAATGTTAAAGAGTCTTCTAATAAATAACCCTATAATAAATTTTGAGCAGGTCTGAAGAAGAAGCTGAATCGATAGAATGATATATATATAATCTTAGAGCTAGTAGATACATCTTGAATGAAACATGATCAAGATTCAAGTGTCTCGATGTTTGCCCAAGCTAACCAGCATTTTTATGCATCTCTTCACAATGTATAGCTTAGCTTTTTGTTCCTTTGCTAAGTTGCTGCATTTTCTAGCAAAGTTGGCGCATTTTAGGGAAGGATTTCTTGAAAGTTTAGCTTTTGATGATGTAGGATTCTTTTGGGACAAACTTCTTTGAAGTGAGCTTTTTTCATTTGATGATTTTGAAGATGAAGATGAATCTTCTTTTGACACCCTAAATTTCTCAGCCATTATCTAAAATCACAATTTTTGTTTTTAAATTTTGTTGTGTATACCAAGAGAGAGAGAATAGAGGTGGGCTAATAGGATATGAATAAAGAGGGACAAAGTGGTGTACATATATAGAGCATTCTTGAGAATTATTATAGGGAAAAATATGGTTAGGAGGTGTTTGATAGTGATAATTATTCACATATTGGTCTAATTCATTGGAATGTATGGCATCATCATCCATTTTTATGATAAATCTTTGAAATTTAATCATTATACCATTACCATTACCAATTAATATAAAAATATTGGTGAAATATATATATATATAATCATATTAATTTATATTCATTTAGATAAAGAATAAAATATTATAGGTTAATTGTATGTCTTGCAATTAAAAAAGTTAACTAATTTTATCATGATCTCTAGTTATTAGGTTTATAAAAAGTGTGAAATTGTACATTAACGAACCTTCCGCACTCTTTTTTAGGGTAAACGAAGAAGGTACGTGTCTCACCTAATTAGAGGGCTTGAGCTTACCTGTTAACCATTTCATCAACACAAAGTTCACTTTGTGTGGGAGTCGAACACAAGTTTCATGAAGAGGAGAGATTGTTGGTATTTAACAATTTAGTTCTTTAGTGGTTGAGTTATGTCGAAGACTATTTATTATGGTTATAAATAATGTGAAACCGTCATTAATTTAGTTATTAGGTTTATGTTATCACTTAAGTTGCACAACATCTTTAGTTACTACTATTAGTGAAAAATTAATTTCTTTTATGGTAATACTAAATTGCATTGAGCAAAATAAATTATGAAAGATCATTTTAAATTAATGAAGAGTCTCATAAATGTTGTTGTTGTGTGTGCATGTGGGGTGTTAAATATTGCGAATGTTGACCAAACATATTGTCCAGCATAATTTTCTTCGTGACAAATGTATGTTCATATGGATGTTTTGAATTTGAATTTACTTCACATTCAACTTTTACTCTCTTTTTTTGTATTTATTATTGTTATCCTACTTTACATTTAAACTATAAAGAACTCAATCTTTTATTTGATTAATCAATACATTTAATAATAACATCATAACTCGGTTGTATATTTTATTCACCTATACAATCTATAAATACTTTTTTTAATTAGTGTTTATGTAAATTTCGAAGCTAGAACTTTTTAGTGACTAGTAAGAAATTTTTTGCTAGACTAATAGGAGTATATAAATAATTGAGTTTAGTATTTACCTGTGATGATTTTAACATATTGTTGTTCAAATTTTTGATCAAATTTTGGATTTTTTTTGGATAACAGGGAGATTTAATCCTCCTCGAGGTGTACAACACTAGTCTGCAAACCGCCGCAACCAGGTAAATCGGCATTCTAAGTCTACCGACAGGCTCCCCAACTCTGGCCCGGTGTTTCAGGCTTCGGTTTCTTTGAGTCACGAGGTCCCTCTTTTAACAATCCATCCATATATAATACTCCCTCCGTTTCTTTTTATTTGATTGTTTGGGGAAAAAGTACTTTATTAAGAGATTGTGAAAAATTACATTGGGATTGTAAAAATGTGTATTGGAATTGTAAAAAGGTGCATTGAAATTGTAAAAAGGTGCATTGGGATTGTAAAAAGTGCATTGAAATTGTAAACAATCAAATGAAAAGAAACATAGAAAAAATGCTCAAACAATCAAATAAAAAGAAACGGAGGGAGTATATGTTATTGGCATAGATCAAATCCACACCGTTCTCTTGAGTATGCATTTCCCCTCACCCACAGCTTAGGCCTTAAATTTTGGATTGTTGAACCAATTTTCGAGAGACTCATGAGCACTCATGGGGACTTCCTATCTTTGGATTTTAGTACTATCTACTTTTACATTCTTCCTATACGGAGAATGCTAATAGTAGTAGTTTTCACATGGAGCATTAGAGTGCACGACTATACGTGTGAACTTTTCAACAGCCAACATGCACCCATTCACATCAAGATTGTACCCAGTACATGGAAAAGAATGTGGAATGTGCGCTAGATATTTTAGTGAAAGTAGTTGTTCATTTAATGAGTTTCAATGTCATCATTTTTTTATTGATGAAACACCTATTTTCAGGGTCACGTTCGTATGAGGATTCGACGGTGCGTTTCGTGCATTCTCATGTTATTTTTCTCGCAAAACAACCGAACGCACAGAACGTACAATTCCATTAAAGTGTGTTGGCGTGGACATATGATTTTCCCTTCTGATCTTATAAGTAGGTGCCCATTAATCAAGTCAGATGGGATGCTACTACTCATGATAGAGTAGGTGCAAATCAGTTAAGGCATAGTATATGATAGTATATGTAAGCGTGCAGGTTGATTAAGAAGACAAAAATGTGCTACAGAAATTTAGGCCAGTTATTTTAAACACTCGGCCTGGTGTGTATGTAAGAAAATAAAAAATGTTCCAAGATAAAAAACCCTGTCAAATTTTGGCTTCGCGTATATGTACAAGCCAAAACGCATTCCAACCATTTCCCCCCTGTAAAGCATTAAGGAATAGTATCAGGTATATCAAACTTGAGACCATTTACAGCAGTCTCTTATAATTTTTTAAAAAACAAAGACCTAACGGCCAAGGATTGAACCCTTGACCTCTATCCTTACTAGTGTGTCTAACTATTGCACCGAACGTTCACCCCCACTAATAGCAGTTTATCTTCCGAACCCCAAACCCCATCATTTGTTCCGAAACCTATCACATCTATACTTTGGATCAATTTTAATTTAAGACAAATAAGAAATAGAGAAATCTTATTGTACTCCTTTTGCTGGAAATGTTTGAAAGGACCTATCTTCATTTTGTATCTTCATCTCAAGGCCTTCAAGGGTGCAGTTCATTATCATATGAACAGAAAAGTGTGTGGATTTACCTCGTGCAAAAGAAACCAGCTTGGGAAATTTCTCCAAAAATGTTTGGATGCGGTTCATAACTGACAACTTTCCCTGCAATGATTTTTTATCACCCCAAGCGGTTGAAACTCTAGAGTTACTTAGATGCTGAAGATTTTGGCATGTTGAAATATGCATCCCTTGTGCTTGATGGAGGAAAAGCAACGAGGGTCGTGGAGGCTAAATTGCTAAAAAGATATGGCTACAATTGCAGGGCCGACTTCATGTATCTCAGAGCAGACCGTAACATCGCTCTAGCTTTTCTGTCTGGGGTACATCCAGATGAAAGCATTTCTTCATATACAGCTGGAACCTAAAAGTCATCATGTGGCAAGACGGAAACAAATTAGATAAATAAATCAGCTCTAGCCAAGGTGAGCCACTAATTTGCAACACAGACATTTGCACTAATCTTGAATATAACTACTAAATTTAAGGGCCTGGTGATCCTGGCAACTGTAAAACTTTCACTATTCTAGATTTTGAACATAATTCATAATGCCATAGTCTTTGGAATCTTTTAGGACCCATCAATGTTATTAGAATTTTTCACGACGATCTGTTCTGCTACCATAAAATCATTCTTTTCTCTAGAAAATAGAAGCATGAAATGATAAAGGACATGTAAGATTTTCCAGATTCTGGAACTCCAAGAAGATATTACACATTTTTCTAGAAAAACTAGAAGTACATTATTTTTATCTCCAAATTTAATTATTCTCTGCATCATTTTAATTTATTTTAGTATCAGGTTAAGCTAGCCTATTGCTATGTTGTTAACACGAAAAAAATGGACAGAGAGAACAGTCATGTTGAATGAAATACTCCCTCATGGATGAAAAAAAGCCGGGATAAAAATGACAAAGATGAAAATATAATCTACACATATTTAGATGGGAACACAAGTCACAAGGCAAAATGATTAAAGTAGACAACACAAACCTTCTCATATTTCTCAACACGGATTAGAGATTTCATAAGTGTAGTGTATGTGACTACATCTGGTTTGAGGTCCTGAAGTCATAATACAATGAGATCAAAAGGAGTCATGAAACATGGCAAAAAATGACTAATACAATTGAATGTCTACTCACATTATCTTTCATGTATTGTAGAACTGCAAAGGCATCTGTATCTCGTCTATCCTCTCCAAATGCGTTAATGAGTGAATTAAGAGCTAACAAACTGGGCTTTAGACCATCCCCTCTCATAACCCTGAACGCATTCACTGCTTGCTCGGATAATCCCTGCCAAATCAGATACCTAAATAAGTAAATATTATAGTTGTTAATGACAAGTTCATTACAACCACCAGGAACTCCCCCAAGACTTAACTAATAATTGGGATGCAATACCATAATTTTAACAGGAGCAAAGAGAATCAAAGAACTGACAATATAGCAAGGTACATAAATTTCAAACACCAAGCTATTGTAAAAAAAGTAAATGAAATGAATTTAAGAGTCCAAGATAAACATTAACAATCAAGTAAACATGTACCCTCTGAGCATATGCGTTGATTAACGCATTATACATTGTGGATGATGGTTTCAACCCTTCAGACTTCATCACCTCCAAGCACTCAATCGCATCATTAAACCTTCCAGACTGCCCATAGATATCAACTAGTGTTGTGTATGTAACAACATTAGCCAGTAGTCCCTGACTCTGCATCTTCCTCAACAAACCCTTCACAGCATCCCATCTTTCTTGCCGCCCAAAAGAATTAATCATAATGTTGTATGTTGTGGTACATGGTACACATCCACGTTCTTGCATTTCATCAAACAATTCCTGCGCCTTAGCATGATGCCCATGCTTACAATGACAATCTATCAGTGTATTCCAGGTTACAGTATCTGGATCAATTTTTTCCTCTTTCATCCTCTCAAATGCAGCCATAGCATGATCAAGACAATTATACTTCCCAAATGTATCAATCATCACATTGTAAAATTTCCTATCGGGGTTTACCCCGCTATTTTTCATCTCCTTGAGAACCTGAAATGACATCTGCCATTCTCCCCTATCTCTATAATTCGCTAAAATCCTACTAAATACATATGAATTAGGTTGTACATTGTTAGCTTCCATTTCTTTCAACACAATCCTCGCGCTCTCCCATCTCCCCGCATTACCATAAGCATCAATAAGAAGGCTATACGTAAACTCATCTGGAGACACCCCAGTCATCTCCATTTGCGACACAACATCTTCTGCGTCCCTCAACGCCCCAATCTTCACATACCCTTTCAGTAGTGCGTTGTAAGCCCTTGTCCTCGGATTCAACCCCCCCTCTTTCAACTCCTCAAAAACCGCCTCCGCCTCCTCAACCCGCCCCACATTCCCCAATTCTGATATCACCGCCACTAAAGTCGTAGTCTTTGGACTCAACCCATTCCCCTGCATCACTCCCAAGAACCTTAATGCCCTATCAACATCCCCGGCTTTAGCGAAACCTACTGTAACATCATTCAATAACTGCCCGTCTAACTCAATCCCATCAGCCTCCATTTCATTATACAACCTCTCCAACACACCACAATCAATACTATCATTCCTAGTCAAAGACTGAATCACCAAGCTATAGTTAACAAAATCAGATTGAAACCCATCACGCCTCATCTTACTCATCAAATTCAAAGCCTTTTCAAGGTCATCGTTTCTTGCGCATGCTCCAATCAGAGCATTATAAGTCAACGGAGTCAACGCTTGCCGTTGGGACAAAAGAAACGCTTCATACAGCTTTTCAGACATACCCAATGCATGAATCAATATGGAGTACAACAATTCATAAGAATAACATAAATTATGTTTCTGCAACCAGGTAACCAGAGAATAAGCTATAGATATTGAGTTTGGTGAGTTTGATGAGTTTAAGGTAAGGGACTTTATTAAAGAGTGCCAGAGGGGGGCAGGTACTGCTCTATACGACTCGGCTAGTTCATGTTCAGTTATATCAAGTTGCATTGGGACTTGAACCTGATGTGGGTCAGGACGGGCTTCTGAGCTGAATCCGAAATTGTTCTTCATATCCAACACTTGGGTTGGTGTGTTCAAGTTTGAAGTTGAAGTTGAGTTTGAGTCATCTGGGGTGTAAGTAGTGAGGAAATTCAAGAGGGGGGTGAAATCATATTTTGGTGAGTTCGATGAAGTGATGGAGTACTGGTTTTCTTGATTTTGTAGGGTGGTGGTGGTGAGGGTGAAAGGGGTGGTGGTGGTGGAGGAGGAGGAGGGTGGAGGAAGGTGGTTGTGGTGGTGGTGGTGGTGGCATAGGAGAGGGCGGGTGAGGTGGAGGGAGGGGGGGAAGCGGAGGGGGAGAGGTGGAGGGAAGAGAAGAGTGTTCATTTTTTGTGGTAAGAAGATGTTGGTGTCGGAGAATCACTCTTAACGACCTTATCTCCATTTTGCTCAAACTGGATTTCTTTAGTGGAATATTGTTTTGGTTCGTTAGTTGCAAAAAAATTATCAAATTTATTTTTTCAATTGACAAAATTTAAATATCATACTGATTTAATTAAAATAATAATTATCAAAAGTACTAGATACATCTGTATTCATATAGTTCATTATATATATCAAAAAATTGAGTACATAAAGTATAATTATCAAAATTTAAATTTAAAACTGAACGATGATTTAAGAAGGAAACAATTACTGAGTACTTTTTATTGAGTGAGGCATAATTATTAAAAGAATATTCAATTAAATTTCAATACTCAAAATTAACATATTTTAAAGATTTAACCAGATATATATACAATTCTCATTTGAGTCAAAATAATCAAATGAATAGCAGCATAGTTCAAAAACACTATGTATATAAAAAAGAGGTCGGTCATTAAAATCAAATTGGACAGTTTTTATTTCCATCTCATGCTCTTAACCTGTGCCCTAAGGACACATTTTAGAAAAATCGTCTATAGATTTCCAACTCTAGACCGTAGCTCTTGAAAAAGGATTAAACCAAGAAAACAATGATGTTATCTTGACTCCCGAGATATTATAAAGACGGTAGAAACTCTTGCAAAGTTTAGAAAACTGTATAAACTCTTACAAAAATTTTAAGCTCTTGGTTGAAAGCTTATGATCAGACGCCCCAAGCTATTGAGCCGTCGAAAGGAAACTCTTAAATAACAATTTCCACTCTTCTACAACTTCTGTTGGATTACCTAATAAGATAATTAAGCGAACCATAATAGTCAACCATCCCTGTTTTGTAGGAAGTAGTAGTATATGTAGGCAAGTTTTGACTTAAATCTCATTCTGAATATATGTATGCAATTAACTGTTACCTATTCAAAATAAAAAAGAAAATAACACTTTGTAATCATAAATTCATAATAATGTCCCAGTCACACTATAAAAGCACTCATTTGTGACATCAGACTTGGAGTTACTGCATCTAATCATAGTTTGTATGGCTTCCGCTGTTTATAAATTTTAAGTACTTAGGGCGATTACTAAATCACCATCCATGATCCAACTAGAAATGGATACCAGCGTTCCTCATCTGGGAAACTGGTGGCACTTTCTCTGGAGGTGGAGAAGAAACTCAAGAAACCAAATCGAATGAAGAAATTAGTTCCCAGAGAGTTCTAATGTAGGAATCAATTACCGACTAACTATAACATTAGGGAACACTCAGATATTTTCCCCTGGAGGGAGCTCTGCATACTTTGGTGGAGCACCCAGTACACGTTCCATGTCAACGCGAACCTCAATATTGCGGATGCTGTATCCCACCACCATGAGCCAAAATAGCAGTTTGGCCATTTCTGGAGCACTTGTTTCGGTCACACTAGTCTATTAATCACAACAAGCAAGACCATATGATATCAGCATTAATTATATATCTCAACTCAAGAGATAACAACTAGCGCAAACAAAGGATTGCTTCACACCGAAATGCTCATACATAGCGATTTGGAGCCAAAACACTGGGACCCACTGTCACCCCATGGTGGGCACATTATGCTTAACTACATTGTCAAGTGCCAAATCTTGGGTTTTAGGTCTCTTTTTCATTTCGTCGAATGTGGAACATGTAGGTTATTCAGCAGATCAGATATTAATGACTTGATACTTAAAAGAGTTACGACATATTCAGACTATCGAATTGGCCCCCATGAAAATTGAAGACTTTGGTAACAGCAGAATGATACCTAATGAATCACACAAACAGCAAAGCTAAGACAGAATCTTATTAAATCATACCTTGATTTGATTAGGATCAGCAGCGGCCAACAATCGTTTTATGAATGTATTCATAGCCAAAACAACATCTTCACCTGCAGTACTTGTTAGCTCCTGCAAATGACATTGACACGAGGAAGGCAACAGTCATGGATCCTCCAAATGAATAACATAATTTGGCTGCAGAAGGCATGTATATACAGTCAAACACAATCATATAGAGCCATATACGTTACCGAGAAGTAACTAGCTAAGTTTATACATCTTAGATCGATATGATTGTATTGCCTCACATTTAGGTCCAACAACAATGTTACAAGAATATTAATATACAAAAGGTCATGATAATCGACAGGAAGAATTTTGTTTATTGTAAAGCTCGTACAACATCTCACATAGATTTCAAAATTCGTACAATTTAGCTTCAGACATGTTACCTTTAGATTTTGGGGCTCCAGCGACTTCAAGTATTCCAAGATATCATTCTGGCCATTGGTAGATTTTCTTTCAATCTGACGATTAAGTTCCTCTATCTCGGCCTCAAGCAACTCTATGTACTTCACTGCATCTATTTTCTCAAGACCAGAAACATTGTTCCACCTGATAACTTCACCTGTCACTTTTTTTTGTGTACCAGGCGCATAATCTGGCTTCTCCTGCCGACAAGTAACTCTTTCTTAAGTAGGTCATTATAATTGCAAGCTCATGGTTTCAGATAGAAGTTAGATTTCATCCTGGACTTCTTGTAGATTATTTAGATCATGACAAAGGATTTTTTTATGGCTTTCTCCCATATGTCAAGTGCTACATTACATACAAACAATTGAATTTTTTAGTATGCTCTTCAAAAGGAGAAGAATATGATGGTTCAGCTCTATGATGAATTGATGAGCGAAGCCAACAAACATACTGAAGACGACACCTTGATTAGTCTGCCAGGGATTACAGCAGCATCCAAAACTGGTCTATTTAGACGGAGCAAACCCCAAAGGTAAGAGAAGAAAATGTATAACATACCTTCTCCTCTGGAGGTTCAGGAAGAGCAGCAAGTTCCAAACTTTGCTGCAACTCTACCCGGTACTGAGCATTTCGAAACATGTAGCCTGTCATCATTACACTGATCATGAGCTGTGCAAGATTTTCAGCAACCTGTACAATAATAAGAAAAACCCATTTATTGTTCCATCACTATATAAATGGAAACACAAGTCACGAAAAAAAAAAAAGGAAACACAAGTGACGGAAATCATATGTCAGTTTGACGGAAAGTTGATAAGGGTTCTAAAGTAACAATTACTTACTGTGGTTACTGTCACAGCGAAAAATTGTGGCGGAAGTGTACCAATCATATTTGTTACTGTTTGGCGCATAGCATCAACTACCTAACATGATCCACCTTAGTAAGTTCAATTACACGACATATTCATGGTCAGAATAAATACTAATTATACATCATATCACCAAAATGTACTAGAACAAAAATACCTGCTGTGGCGCTTTTTTAACAAACAATTCCATGAATTCGGGCTGGACATTTTGTACGTATTCAAGCAGAATGTCCCTCCTGTTCTTTTGCTATTAATTTACAAAGAAATTAGTACCAATGATTTCAACAGCACCAAGAAGACAAACATCATTACTTAAATTACTCTTTTAAACTCATATTATTCATTTCTTGATAAACTGTGAGAAGGTAAACAATTTCTAAGCCTATGTCGTAGCGTTGTCCAATCAAACCATCTTTATTTTTTACTAGAAAAATCTCATTTTCATGATCACAAAATTTTTAAACTAACCGTTTCCAGTACATAAGCAATCCTTTATTACAATGTAAAGCAAAATTCAGTAAAAATGGAAACTAAAAACTCACCCACAATATTGACACCAATGTATATGTATATTTTAAAATTTTATAATCCCTCCATCCCATCAGGTTAGACTAGCATTATTTTCGATTGTCCTTGCACCCTTAATTGCCACACATAACTTCGATTTAGATCAAAAGTATCACTTTTATAGTAAAGTAGGTTAAAAATACCATCTTTTCACATACTTTTCACCAAATACTACACCCCATATACAAAAACACTAACTTCAAAAAAAAATATAAGATAAACAAGTACTCCCTCCATCCCTAAAAGATTGTCACATTTTGACTTTTGGTGGTCAACAAAACACGATTTAAAACATAAATATCTATTGTTCTACATGAGAAAAAATTATAAAAAGTTAATATTTCAAAAATATATATTGAGACGAATCTAACAAGGTCCCACAAGACTATATTATTTCTTATCGTTTAATGGGAATTCATGATCAAATTTTGTAATGTTTGACTAGCAAAAGTCAAAATGTGACAATCTAGGGACGGAGGGAGTATAAGTTAAATTAAAAAACCTACCAGAAAATCAACAGTGGACAACATTTTTGGGATAAGGGTAGCAAGAATTAATAAAAACAACCATAACCAACATACCCTTGTGCCATTAGGAGGTTTAGAGTCACCAGCATTAGTACCATCCTTTTTATTATTGTTTGTATTATTATTATCCTCAGAATCAAATAATTGAGCTCTCAAAATTAGCCTTCCTTTTTTGCAAGCCGGCTTACTTCTGAAGCTGAGTATTGAAGCTTGAAGCCGGTTTCTACGGCTTGAAGTTGGATAAAGAGATGATGAAGTTGATTGTAAAACGGGTTTAATGGTTAAAGATGACATTTTTTGGGAAATTATTTGACTTTTTAAGATTGGGAGGTTCTTCAAGTATTATGGTTTTAGTAACTGGGGTCTGGGGAGTGGGGAGAAGAAATGATGATGGTGGTTTCAGGTTTGTTTGGGCCTATTTGGACTCAATGTTGGACTTTGTCTAATTAGGCTTGTGAACTTGAGTTGTTGCTGACTTGCTGGTAGCACGTAACCATTTTATCGAGTTACATTCGTATATCACTTTGTTGTACTTGATAAATTGTTGATCATACTCGAACATGCTTGACTAAATCCTTCTAATTAAATAAATGATTTTTTTTTTCAAAAGATAATAGTATTATAAATATATGGGTCTTTTGAAAATGTGCCATAAGTACACATGTTAAACATTAAATATAGAAACAAAATTTAATATTTATAAGCATACAAGGTAACATTCATAAACATACAAGGCAACATTTAAATTTTAAATGCAATTAATGATCAATTATGTTGTATTATTAGCTTCTAAATTTGTGCCCTAGGGGCACATTTTAGAAAAACCCCAATATATTTACGATAAGGGATCACTATTGTTTTGAATGTAACTGGTAACCCATGACCCATCAACCGTCTAGTACTCGATACGAAACTCGAATTCATACGATTAATCCAACCGAACTAAAATACACTTTTTTTATAATCCAAACGATCTTGTAGTTAACCTATTCGATAAATATTATATTCGGTTAGGCAATAAGGAACCCGCTCGTAAATATTATTGTTTTTATGTTTGCATAATTGCATCGTCTCATGTTTGGTAGGTTGGGATGTAACACTTCGTGTTATATATTGGTCATCACTCCCATAACTCGTCTATATATTTTGCATGATGTAATTTAGTAGGTAACATTTGATGCTCTATCGATAATATCTTATATATCTATTTTTAATAGAATATGTTGTCGTTAGTAGTTAAATATGTACTAGATAGATTCATACTGATGTAATAACCTATAAACCATATAAATTATGTAAACTATACAAATTTATACTAGGTAAGTTCTATCTGACATGTTCAACCAAGAGAGTGTTGAGAGAAAAAATCTAACTCATGCATATAGCTAATATTTTGACTCGCAAAATTGAAATTGACCTTATATATTGTAAGGAACGAAGTGCGTACTTGACTGCTTGTCATGTATAAGGAGTGCATATATTTCTCAATTTCAAAATTTAAACAATTTTATTTCTATCAAACGTACATAATATATGATAAAACTATAAGTCACCATGTGGTTTGTGTGTTCGTTCTACTTTCAAACAAATTTTCTAACTTGTGGAATATATTTTTACTATGTTGTACATGATAGATATAATTTTCACAATGCATTACATACATTCGATAAAAAGGAAATAACTTTTAGCAGTTTCGTATAGCTTTTCAAATTTTATTAACTTGTTTTCTCTGTCGTGTAATGATATTATATCAATAATATATACTCCCCAATGTCCAATTAAAAACAGAAACATGCTTACAGAACTTGAGGAATCAACCTGATTGAAGAACATATACCGGAAAAGAATGTGCCAATAAAGCATAGAAATTGGAATGTTTATAATTGGAGCAACCTCAAACATGGTTACTGTCAAACCATAATTGGATCCCTTGCGTGCTTAACTTGGTTAATGTCCCCCTAAACCCTTTGATTTAGTAAGACGCCACGTATTATGAATCTTCTAAACAGTCCTTCGACATTTTTTCACTTTTGGAATATAATTAGCTTGGTGGTGATTTCATTTAAATTTAAATCAAATCGAACGTAACATATAAAAATAGATTATTAATAATCCACTCATCTTAGACTATGACATTGCATTTTTTTCATTTTCTTATAAATTAACAATCAGGTTATTCAATTGACTGTTCATATCATATTTTCTTGAGGATGAGTCATTCGTTCCTTTCTAAAAAAAAAGAATGATAGGGAGTATATGACGTTCAAACAAGTCACGTAATTTTCTGATATTGTCTCTTTTATTACTCCATTTAACATGGCATATGATTGATGTGAGTGAGGCTACATGTGATATACTGATATGTGATGAATGATTCATTATCAACTCAACAAGTAACTGATCACAAGTTCAGTTTCCCACAAGCTACACTCAAAAATGAGAAAGAGAGGCCAAAAAGAGCAAGCTTCACTCAAATATTCAAAACATATTAGTACTTCTTTCGTCCTTAAAAGATTGTCATATTTTGATTTTTGTTAGTCAAATATTACAAAATTTGACCATGAATTACTATTAAATGATAAAAAATAATATAGTCTTGTGAGACCTTGTTAGATTCGTCTTAATATATATTTTTGAAATATCAACTTTTTATAATCTTTTCGCATGTAAAATAATAAATATTTACGTTTTAAATCGTGTTTTGTTGACCGACAAAAGTCAAAATATGACAATCTGTTAGGATGAAGTATTAGTTTGTCTCGTTATGCAAAATAATAATTCGAGAAAACATGAATTTCCCCAAAGGGAGATAGCTTATTAATGAGTGACTAGAAGATTTTGATGGAGACATCTCATTTTACGAGTTTTAATTTGTGTCTATTAATAAGAGATTGTATAATAATATTTGATATTGTTGTTAAATTATATCCAATTTTAAGGGGTTTATTTTTCTTGAAAATACATTTTAATCAAATTTTATACTCCAATTTAAATTCAAATCAAATCAAATTAAACGGAATCAAAATAACCAAGTAAGTTCGCTTATAAGTTAATTTATATACGATTCGATCCAGTTGCATTCATATATACATTTGATCTGTAAATTGATGCACTAACACATTGTTGTAAGAAGAATCGACAAATCCTTTGTCGTTTAGACAACAGTTTGATTCGTAAAAATCGAAAATCGAAATCTGAAATAATTACATTATTACAGCTCTTATGATTCTTCCCTCCCTTTTTTTCTCTCCATCTCCATCCTCTAAACCCTCCTCCTAGATGAAACTCAGAGTAATAAATTAAACAAATATTCAAATGGGTATTCTAAGGCGGCGCCACCACCATCATAGCAGCTTCCGGCGCCTCATTCCGGCCATTTCCTCCATCTCCGGCTCTCTCCTCCTCCTCTTCCTCTTGTTCTCCCTCTTCGCCCCCTCTCCCGACGCCAATAGTGATCCACTCCCTGGCACACGTCGCGATTTAGTGGTACTACATATACTCACACCATCATGTTAATATTGTCTGGTTTCTTATTTTGATGATTGACTTTTTAGATTTTAAAATCGAGTTTTTTCGTTTGGATGTATGCTAATGGTACTAGCTCGAATTCAAGTTAATTGACATTTTTGGTTTTTTCGTGTCAAACATTTTCCATGAATTACTTTTTAGTTACGCTGTGAAAAACTAGAAGAAATGATTTTATGAAAATATTCTTAAAGATGAACCCAAAAATATACTCCTACAATTTATACTTATTTAGAATACTGAATAAAAATTAACTGATGGTAAAAAGATTGACAGATAAAAACTAAAACGTCAAGTTTGAATAGTATATTTATGTATTTTAGTATTAATATGACAATCATGGCTACAAAGTTTGTTCATTTTGAGCTTTTGAATGAAGCTGCAATTAGTTATTAGTATGGGATGGGGGGGGGGGGGGTGTTAGTGTGACTTGTCATTTGTGTTTCCTAGCTTCAGGTTTTTCCATAGTTATTAGTATTAACGTATATATATTTTTAAGGTAATGTCTACGTTTGTTCTTATAATATGTGTTGAGTTAACGATTTTGTTTATTTCAATGAAGAATGATGATGCGATTGGAGTGTCAAAGTTTCAAGCTCCGGTATGTGTTACTTATTTAGATATAATCATGTTCCCCATCGGTGTTGCTTGTTAGTTGTGTTATGAAGTAAAATTGGTAGATGTTTTGGCTTGGATCTGATTGTGTAAATGTAATGTGTTGGTATTCGAAATATAGAGCGATGGAGGAGTTAAAGATCGAGAGCTTTTTAGATCAAGAAAGTCGAAGTTTTACCATGGATGTAGTGAGCCCAGCAAAAATTTCCCAAGTGAGTAACACAAATTGTTAATTATGACTCCTTGAAATCAAAGATTTCTTCCGCAAATGTTGTTACCTTGTTTAGTGGTGCATGATAAGCTAACTCTTTGTGTTTAATTTGGATTGAAATACAGGTGCTGCTGTTGTTACACGACCCAATAGATATTTAGTGATTGCCACTAGTGGAGGTTTGAATCAGCAAAGGACTGGGGTAATTTGTTCACTTTTTTGTTGGTTAGTTGTGGATATATGTCCAAGTTGTTTCCTTTTATTCTTCTTACTCAATGTGTATATTTGAACTTGGTATTGACTATCAAGGTACCCAAGTTATGTCTCCATTAATTAAGAGTCATTTCTCTAATGTACAAACAGGTTTTATTTTTTTTCAACATGGACATCCTATTTTCGTTCCTGCCCCTAGATTTTGTTTGTACTTTATACCCTTTCCTGGATGCTGAGTTATGCATCTCTTCCTTGGCAGATAACTGATTCTGTTGTTGCAGCTCGATTTCTGAATGCAACACTTGTTGTCCCAAAGCTTGATACAAAATCCTACTGGAAAGATTCTAGGTCAGTTTTATAAATGTAGTATATATGTTACTTTTATCTTGCATTTTATGGTATGACATCAAACACATGCATCACGGTGATTGCTGAGATTCATTTCCTTTGCAGTAACTTCTCAGAGATCTTCAATGTTGACTGGTTTATATCTCAGTTGGCCAACGATGTGAGAATTATAAAAGAATTGCCATTGAAGAATGGCCGACATTGGGTTCCATACCACATGCGTGTACCGAGGAAGTGCACTGAGAGATGCTACACTACTCGTGTATTACCCCATCTCTTGAAAAAACGCGTGAGTTACATGCTTAATCTTCTTTATACATGTCTGTCGTACTTGTATGTTCTATAATTTGGTACACAATAGTATGACGAAATCACAAAAGATATATCACAATTCTTATAAACGGACAAGTTGACTGTAGAAGAGGATTATATAATATGACGAAACACATTTTGCAAATCTTATAAACAGACAAGTTGGATGTTGAAGAGGTTTACATTCGATTTAGTAAGTGCGATTCTTGTTCAGTTATCTTGTATTTGAAGAACTATAACCTTGATGTATTTTTTTTCTCTTTTGTGCAAACGTATCCTCAAGGGATGTTTGTTTGGCAATGTTTGAAAGAAAAAGTAAGAAACACACTTCTTAGATTGAGTTGAGAGGTTTTGTTCTCATGTCTATTCTTAAGATATTGTTTGAAGAACGTAAACAGGCATCATTATGCTAAGTAACTCCCTCTATCAGTGTATGTTTTTGCGTCTCCCGTTTTACTGCCTACCTTTTGGGTACATCAACATCAACATCAACACCAACATTAACATGCCCCAAGAAAAAAAATACGACATTAATTTCCGTACTTCTCTTACAAACTGGAAACGAATGAATTTATTATAATATGTTGAGATCGTGTATGGAGAATGAGGAAGCTAGACGTAAGATAGTAAGAGCTAAAGGCGATCATGCCTAATTGGAACTCTCTAATATACAATCTCAAGCATTTGGAATGTGGTTTCTGGCTACAGTTACAATCATGACAAGCATCCCATGATTAAATAACTTAAGAAATTCAAAATTTTGGCCTAGAAAGACGCTTTTGCAAGTACTTTTAGTTATATGTTGACCTTCCTGCTCCTGCTCCTCTTAAATAGTGGCCAGGAAGAATATATTGCTCTTCTTGTATTCTGCCAACATGATACATAATATTTGTTCGTTTCAGGATGATGAAATTTTGTGAGATGGTAATCTCATGAATTTATGCCTAGAGAAATATTTTGTTATTTTTCTTTTGTGTTGGATCTAAATCTGTATTTTATTATTATCCTCTTTGCATAAGGCCTTTTTCTGGTAGTTTATTATCTTATTATTAGTCTGATTAAATTTCTGGTTCATTATTATTTTGTGGAGTCTGTGTATAATCGTAGCTTTCATAAGGCAGGCTATTCAGCTAAGCAAGTTCGACTACAGACTTGCAAATAAGCTGAGCAAGGATTTGCAAAAGCTTCGATGCCGAACAAATTACCATGCTTTGAAATTCACTGATCCAATACTTGAAATGGGTCAGAAACTGACGAATAGAATGAGGACAAGTAACAGACATTACATTGCCCTTCACCTGAGGTATTGTTATGCTAATGTAATTCATCTAATGAAACTATACCATGCTAATTTATCATGTTTGTCTTCCTTAACGAAGTATTTAGCGTATATTTTATAAATGTCCGAAGTAGTCCGTAGACTACATATCCTATGGATATAATTAGAATAACTAATTTAATGTAAGTAGATATAAACATTCCAATTACTTACAATATAGATGGTTTCTATATTCTATTGCAACTTGAGAGCATGTGTTCCTAATGTAATTCATCTCATTAAACAATACTGTGCTAATTTACCACGTTTGTCTTCCTTAACTAAGTATTTAGTGTATAATTCATAAGTCCCCAAAGTAATATTCCATAGACTACATATCTGTGTAAATAACTAATTTAATATAACTTGATATACATTATATAATTACTTCAATATTAGATGTTTTATATATTCTAGATATAGACCAGTTTAATACCAAAAATGTACATTATAGTTTGATCAACGGCTGGAGTCTGGTGGTTTGGGATGCAGGGTAGTATTTACATCTTTTACTCTTTTTCGTTCTCCCAGTTCTTAGGTTCCCATCTTCACCGATTTCTGTAGAGTATTTGCATCAGCCTTTGAATTTACGTATATATACCATAAAACCATACCACAATATATCATAAAGCAATATCTCCAACAAATCCTTGTAGAATTGAAGTATTATACCATAACACCATATGACTGATTGATGTTATTTTTCTTAATCCTAATGTAACTACTGTGGTAAGTTTCGTTTTTGTAGTATCCTGATATGCCAGGGATATCCATTTCAGGTTTGAACCTGATATGCTTGCATTCTCAGGATGCTATTACGGTGGAGGGGAAAAAGAGAGAATAGAACTGGGGAAAATTCGGAAGAGATGGAAAACTTTACATGTATGTATAATTCAATTTTTTCTTACAAGAACCCTACAATTAGCTGAGCGTTTCTCTTCTTCTGTGCATACCATGATATTTTATGCACCCAGTTTTCATTCAATTCCTCGAATATTTTTCCAAGGAATTTTGTAAATGGAGCCTGAAAAATACTCGGTTCTAGAACATGCCACTTTGTGGTTCTATTGTATCAATAAGTTTAATCCACAACTTAATAGGATAGAGCCCAAAGAATTGTACTCCCTCCGTTCTCTTTTACTTGTCGTTCTAGCCTCAAATTTTTGTTTCTAAATACTTGTCGTTCTAGCATAACTAATTACAAATATATATTTTTAATGTACCTTTTAATTACTTTTTACTTTGACTTTATCAACCAACCATTTATATAGTTTCATTTGATTGTAATTTTACATGAACGTGAACCAAAAATTAAACTCTCATAATCTGAAGAAGACAAATTAGATTTTGAAACTTAATATTCATGAGCTTGTACGGATACATGTTAATCTGCAGAATGTCAACCCAGACAAGGGAAGAAGACAGGGAAAATGTCCGCTGACTCCGGAAGAAGTAGGCTTGATGTTGAGAGCTTTAGGATATGGAAAAGACGTTCATATTTATGTGGCGTCTGGTGAAGTTTATGGAGGTGAGGAGACATTGGCCCCACTGCGAGCTTTATTCCCAAACTTCCACTCAAAAGACACCATTGCCAGCGAAGAAGAGTTAGCACCATTTTCTCCTTTCTCTTCTCGCATGGCAGCTTTAGACTTCATAGTTTGTGACGAGAGCGATGTGTTTGTAACCAACAACAATGGTAATATGGCAAAAATTTTAGCTGGGAGGAGGTACGTTTCATACTTGTCTTTATTGTGCAATGTTTTATAAGCATATTGTCATTAACTGAATAATAGTATTACTCCTTTCCAATTTAGACTGTCATATTTGTTTTTCTTAGAATTCCCAAAACTGTCTTATGTAGGCTACTTGACACTTAATTGACTCTTACCTCCATTTTATACTTCAAATGGAGAAAGTGAAAACATGAGACTCACAATGTCAATGAGCTTATCGGCAGTATCATTTTCTTGTTGGCGGGAGTTACGATTGATAATTTTATTCTTCTTGATGCCAGGAGGTACTTTGGGCACAAACCTACTATTCGTCCAAATGCTAAAAAGTTGAACAAACTATTCCCTAGTCGAAATAACATGACTTGGGAAGAATTTGCTTCTAGAATGCGGAAGGAGCAGATAGGTTTTATGGGAGAACCAATGGAGGTGAGGGCGGGCAGGGGCGAGTTTCATGAGAATCCATATACCTGTATATGTGAAGACTCGGAGGCCTTGGCAAAATGGCAATCTGGCAAGGGAAATAAGCCAAACGCTGAGGATACAGAAGTATTAGCTGATGCCCAAGGTGTTGATGATGAACTTGAATGGTCTGAACCCGACTTTGACGGGGATACTGTTAATACTCAAGGAAATCTTTCATTAAATGGGACAAATTCAGATTACGATTTAGCCTCTAGTGATGAGCCTGAGTTGGAGTCGTCGGACTAGTCTGACTAATAGGTGGGAAAATTTTGGCTCTAATTATGGCATTCCCAGTCAAATAAGAACAATCATGGGTGATCGGTTTAACTCCTTATCCTGGGAATGCCTGCAGGCATGGTTGCTCAGCTGTCTTCTGTTTTGTGCAAATATGTTGCAGAACCTGTACAGTACTTTACATGCAATACATTATTACACCAGGCATTCACCAATCGATGCTCCCTGCTCAATTCTTCCTGGATGATTGGAGAATTTCTGCCTCTGATTAACACGTTTTATGAATCATGTGACACACAGAATAGGCGTCTAACCGCTGGAGGAATGGATGAACAGTTAGAATCGGCTTGCTCAGAGGTTGCAATTTATCATCTCTTCTGTAAGGGATGATCACAGTAAAATTTCTTGGGCAATAAAGTTTGGAAGTTATGTAGGGGATATATGTTATGTTGCATCACCAAATATATTGGCTGTTCATTTTATTGTATTGAATTTTGTTGAAACCAATATTGGCAGAAGTAATGTAGATTAGTTATTGGCTCAATATTAAACTTATAATTAATTAGATGGTAGTTTTCAGTTCATTCCGAAAATTACGAAGTTTTGGATTGAGCAAAAAGTTGTATGCAACTTAATTAATGTTTTAGTTATTCATAATAAGCACACATCAAATTTTGGTACATTCAAGTGTTTCAAAAGTCTGATAAATGTGATGTTTTGATTTCCCCTTTTGTTAAAATGAAGTTTCATTTTTTTTCATTGAAATGATAGAAGTTACAAATAGTCATGCGATATCAAATACATTACATTTCTAAACTAGTAAATGGGAGTCAAAGCTCCAAATAAATAGCTTCGTCTTCTCGACTGTTGAATCCACGTAATCCTTGAATTTCGTTTATGAGTCTGATCCCCGAAGTTATCTTAACACGCCCGGAAATTCCTCTGAGTGGGTACTGGAAATCGCCGAAACGCCAAGCAGCTGCAAAAACGCTGTCTAAGACCTCTTGGAAATAGGCTCGAGTCCAATACCACTAAGCTAGAAGTACAATTAAGTGAAATAATTTAGAAAAGAAAATAAACTCAATTTTTAGTTAGTCCTTAAAACTTTCTTTCTATTAAGGCTGTCTCCTATACTTTTCAGCTACTTCGATTGCCTCCTGGAACAATTATTTTTGTTTGGATAATTAATATAATCAATTGTTATTTTATATTTTGAGTATTATATTTTGTGATTATTTTTAATATTATTTAATGTATATATGTAAAAATAGCTAAAACGATCGTTTAAGAAGACTAATATGTACTTAATGGCTATATGCTTCCTCAGCTCGTTCTCCAACTAACAAATATATTGGACCACCAATTAGTATAAATTTTTACGCCATTATCCCATTGCATGCCATCAGGGACCAGCTCATTGTTGACAATCTCAACTGATCGAAATTGGTAGCTAATAACTGCCTAACTCACAAGACTATGGGAGTAGCCAATGAGATACATTATCGAGTGTCATTAATATGTGTTTAAAAAAAAAAGTTTAATTAAAAAATCAATGAAAGATTTGCATCTAGAAGTTAATTAGATATATATGAGTTGATAAATTATTATTCTTATTTACTTTCGAGTATTATATAATACTGCCTCCATTTTTTAATAGATATCTTAGGAGTTTATGTCGAACATTAATCACAAACGAATTTGTTTTTAAATATATTTTTCATAATACAATACTTCTTTTTTGTAATGTTTTTCTCAGGTAATTGATGACTAAAATTGTATCTTGGAAACTGTGAAGTCTATCAAAAAGAAATGAAGGGATTATTATATATCTCATTTTAACGACTACGCTTAAAGTTTGTTGTCAAATAATATAAGACGATTTTTGTAAAGTCAGTCGGTTTCTAAAATGTGCTCTTGTGGCACAGGTTAAGATGCTAACAAAAGGGGGCGAGGGGGGGAGGGGGAAATTGATCAAAGATTTGCATTTGAAGCTTGATATGAAAAGATTTTTTAAATATCTTCCCTTAAATAATGCATACATATGCTATATTTTATTTCCATCTTCAACTCTTAACATCTTCTCTTATAATACATTCCAACATAATCGTATTTAAAAAATAAAGATAAACATAATTTGATAATATTGATTGATAATTATTATATAAATATTTATAAAAATAAATAAATTTACATTTAGTCGTTATATTCCTACAAGTTAGGAAATCACGAGGTTCCAAAGTAACCTTTAATTTCTTTATTTCCACGTTATATGTAGGTTAAATTTTTTTCATAACATATATGAAGGGTATAAGATAGAAAAATTCGTAAATTATTATCATGAAATGTATTAGAAAAAGGAAGGACAATTTGAGTTTGAGCTTATCTGTCATGTTTTTATAATGATAAGCAATCCAGGCAAGCAAAGGATAATTAAACGAGGATCTCAAGAAATTGTGTAATCAAGGAAAAGCATATTTCGAAGTTACCAAGTAGTCTATTCCAGATTTTAGAGCCCTAAAAATCCGATCAAGATATTAATTTGAGTTCGTGCGCAGATATGATAATAACTTTCTCGTTTACCTTTTGATTCTCAATTAATGAACTCGTGTGGTGTGGATACAGGATATATAACAATTTAATAACGACTAATAAGAGTTTTAGACTTTAATACAATAGATTAGTATCCATAATTTAATAACCCAATAATATTTAAGTAGGCCAACAATGTTAAAGAATCTACTTTATAATACAAGATTTTTTTTACTTTTCTATAGTTAATTTTGATTAACAATAACTGATTAATTGCAATACAAAAAATTATGAAAAGTTTGTTTTTATAATATTTCTCTACAATATAAATTTAATTTTATATTTTTTGAACTAAAGAATAATAAGTAATTGACGGTTAAAGTTGGACACGTAGAAATGATAACATCCATTAAAAAGAAATGGAGGGAATAATATTACTTTTGTGATGAGTACACTATTAGTGGAGTGTGTATTAAGTAGACTTCAGATTGGACATATGGCCTCTATACCAAGCCAACCAGGTATATTATGGTGTGTGATAGGTTTAGCAAGGCCAACAAGATTTTAGTTTAAAAAATCGAATTCATAATCGTATCTTTTGATATATATCGAACTCACATAGCTCATCAATATAGCCATATTGTAAGGATACAATATCATTTCATTATTTAAAATTGAAAAAAATGTAATTTAAGTGTAAAACAACAGTTTCATATGATAAATAAAAAAGATAAATAATTCAAAAAGGGCAAAAGGCTTTAAAAATCATGAACAAAACAGAGTCCTAACTTTTTGGATCAACAGGTATGGAACGACGAGAGTTGAAAAAGGTCACTTAGTTTTATTTACAACTTGCATCTTATTAATCATTAATTGAACCAATTATAGCCTTATAGGTCCCTCATCCTGGCTCAATTATATAGTGAAAAAGTTCAAAATATTGTGAAAGTTCTTCATAGTTATATATTGTCATCTGACTTTTACATCCAAGACAACGATAACAGAAAGAATTCAAATACTAATTCGATAATTTTTTCTACTAGCTCCTAACTACCACGCACAAACCATATAATTTATTCAAATAAAAATTAATTACTCCAATTCAACTGATATATATATATACTGATGAAAAAATATTCTGAAATCTTATATACGCATATTAATGTAAGATGTGTTAATATATTAGTAATATTATACATATATACCAATCACACTTTAGTTGGATCCATATATATAGATTAATTATGGCAAACTGAAAAAGGTACGAGTAGAAACTATAATGCAGATGAGCCAGGGTGTCAAAATCACGTGGTGTCTTGGACTCTTTTCTACCAGAAAACCGAACCTCACAACTCTCTTGGAGTTAACAGATCATTCATACATACCCCACTTTTAGCTTTACTTCCAACATTTCACTTTTTTATTTTTTCTTAACTAAACTTTACATGCAGCCTAGCTATATTTATTCGCGGATCGAGTCTCCCGTAAATTAAGCTTTCTACCTCAACTCATATCTCTCGTGTGTTTTGTCCCATTTACTTTAATTTATTCATAATTCTCGTCTAATCAATCACCAAACAAAAATTAATCCATTATCGATCATGGTGGTCAAGTAGGTGGAATACACATCATGTAGGGTTAATGAGTTATTATTAGCCCATAAGCTCGTATAATAGACTATTAGGATTATATTTACCTATATTTCTATTGTATTATGATCAACGATCATTATTATCAATAAAATATACCTTTTTTTATTTTGTCAATATAGGTCATCTTGTGACAATAACAAGGTCATGTAGTAAATTTCTCTTACCAACTTTATTTATTGGTTATCGAGTAAATCATATAGCATGGGGCTTGTTCAACGTGATTCACATATCATTACGTTAACCCGGAGTTTACCTATTGCACATTCAACAAATTAAATAACAGCGAGGGATCGATCCACATACATTTCAAAAGAAAAGAAAAAATTAATCCTCCTCCGATCCATATCATCCCAACGCGTCAAAATTATTGTCCACTCCTTTAAAAGCCACCCTTTTCCCGTTAAATGAATCCACAAAACATTCATACATCATTCTTTCACTCTCCAAAAACAAGGAAATAATCAGAAATGGCAACAAAAATGGTTGCCAATTTTAGAAGATCACTTTCATTTCCAAACCATCCAAGCTCCACCCCAAAACCCAAGAAGACATTTCATGTTAGGTCAGCAAGTCTTCCATGCAGATCTCATCCATTGATATCTCAACTCAAAGATGAAATCAATGAGCTCAAATCTTTTCTTTCAACTAACCAACAAACCCGGTCCACGGCTTGGCTATGCGATTGCTTGGTCCAGCTCAAGGCGGTTCATGAGTCTCTTGACGACCTCATGCAGCTTCCTCAGACAAGAGAGTCTCTTAGTGGGGATATCGAATTGGTCGAGAAACTTCTTGAAGATTTCTTGAAGTTTGTCGACGTTTATGGGATTTTTCAATCGTTGATTATGACCTTCAAGGAAGAACATTTGGCTGCTCAAGTTGCATTAAGGAAAAAAGATGATGCTAAAATGGTTTTGTATTTGAAAGGTTTAAAGAAAATTGCTAAAGAAATGGAAAGGCTCGAAGAAACCATGCAATCCGTACGAAATTACCATTTTGCCCCCGCATCATCAACGTTTCAAACTACTAATGATATCGATGCTGAGATTATTGAAGCCATCAAGGATGTTGCTGAAGTAACAGTTGTTATTTCACATGCACTTTTTAGTGGCATTTCATTGTCACTACCTTTGAGAAAATCTTCATGGGCGAGTGTGAGCCTAGCGGGAAAGTCGAAGAGGGTAAGGGCAGAAGAGGGAATTCAAGAATTTCTAAAATTTGGGTTTGATAACTTAAGAAACTTGAAAAGGAAAGGGGATGAAGATTTGAAGATGGTTGTTAAGAAAATGCAAAATCTGGAAGATTGTATCGTCAGTATTGAAAGTGGGAGTGAGAAAGTGTTTAGGAGTTTAATTAACTCTAGAGTTTCACTACTCAATGTTCTCACCTAGTAGAAATTCTTTGAAAAATTAATTATCTTACAATTTTTCTGATTTTATTTATTCATACTACATTGATTGTAATTTATATTTTGTTCATTCTTTAATAATCTAATAAGTTTTGTAATTTGATTAATATACTAAGTATATATTTATATAGAAAATGGCATCTTACCATTAGTAACATTGTAACGTATTATTAAATTAGAATACACTTACATGTACACATTCATCCGTACACTATTTGTTATTGTCTTACTTCTGTATGTGTTGAGTTAATGAATTATATATACTCCATTAACATAATTTTTTGTTGTTAGTGTTTTAAAATAAATTAAATGTACATTTGTTAACAAATGGCTCGAGCATTTATTATATTCACTATAGTTCTACCATGTATTGTTGAAAGGAATTCGGAAATGTCTTCATTATATATTTGTGATATGAATATAGCTAGTAATAATATTCGGAAAATATTATCATTTAGTTTACGAGTAATAATATTTGAGAGTTTCTGTCCAAATAACAAGTATAAAATATTTAAGCGTGTTTATCTTGTTGTAAAATTAAAAATAATTCAATTTTGATCTTAATAAGCATCTCTTATTTAAAAAGTGGATGATGAAATTAAAGATAGGCCCCGTAACTATAGATATTAACTATATGGAAAGACGCGTAATTATCTATATGTAAATAATTGAAATGTAGGTGGTCTAATATAAATAAGATCCAGCACATTATAGCTCACTTGTTCTTGAAAAACTGAACAAGTTGATATTCCTATTCTTCATTCAATTTGACAACTTGAATTCTAATACTGCCACCTAATCACCAAAACAGTGGACTATTATACTCAAGAGTCAAGAGTGAGTCTAATGTGTATACTACTCATAATATACGTACTAGTACTCCTATTGTATCAATAAATGCACTTAATTTCGATACATTTTTTATACATAATTTTATCATACGAGTGAGGTACATTTTCCATTAGATGATGTTCAAACTTATATATAATTCATGGAGTAAATTATCGAAATGGTCCCAGAAAGTGGATCGAGATTGTCGTTTGGTCCTAAAAAGTTCAACAGTTACACTTTAGCCCTTGAAATTGGACAAAAGTTGTAATTTAGTCCAAAAACTAACGGAGTCGTTAAATTTACTGAAACCTTTAGTAGAAGTCAATTATTGCACAAACACCGTTAAGTTTAACGGCTCCGTTAGTTGTTGGACTAAATTACAACTTCTGTCTAAATTACAACTTGTGTCTAATTTTGGGGGCTAAATTGCAACTGTTAAATTTCGAGGATTAAATAACAACCTTGACCCACTTTCTGGTACCATATAAACAATTTCCTCCACGATTTATCATTTTTCTTCTCTTTCTACCCTCATTAATAACTACCTCGAGGAATAAGATGGGTTTAAATGGAGTTATTAATTTAATTATATGAGGGTATAAGGGTAAATATGTGGTGTTATTAGTGATTTTTTTTTTATTTTGTAGACTAAATGTTAAAAGATAATTATTTTGAATTGAAGTCTGAAGAGAATAATAACAAAATAGAATATACACGCATTTTAAAAGAAATTTATGAGCAGTGTTTGCGGACAATGTTGGAATGCTAAAAAGAATAATGTAAGCCTTCCCAACAAAATTGTCACATGTCAAGATATATTAAAAGGATTTAAATACATTCAATGGTAGCTATAAAACACACCGATTGGCATGTGAGGTGGAGGAGGTGAAGAACAAACTCATTATGTATCAATAATTAACAAAACTTAATCAATCAGTAAATAAAGTAAAGTTGTGATTAGCAAAGAACTAATTGATCAAGTGATAAAAGACATGGTGACACACATGATAATATTTGGAGTTTAATGATGAGTTTGGTGGTTTTTCTGGCAGATAAATAAATCACATAATTATTAAGCAATCGTCATTATTTACGTATCATGCAGACATATTACCATTGTCTCATCATAATGCAGTCTTAGAGGAATCAGGATGAATTGGCATCTGCGATCGTGGTCTCACAACTTGCAAATACTCTTAATAATTTCTTCTAATTTATATATTTATTGCTCTAATGTCTTTAATAATTTGTTTATTACGTACTACTATGTTAATAAATATTTCATTGTTATTACTACCTCCATCCTAAATGATTGTTACATTTTGACTTTCATGGTTAACAAAGTACAATTTAAAACGTAAATTTCTTTTATTCTATATTTGAAAAAATTATATAGAAAGTTGGTAATTCAAAAAATATGTATTGAGACGAATCTAACAAGATCTCACATGAATATATTATTTCTTATCGTCTAATAATAACTATTGATCAAATTTTTAAAAGTTTGACCATAAAATTCAAAATATACCAATCATTTAGAAACGGAGGGAGTATTTGATATTCCTACACAATATTTGTGTAATACTATGATTTGTGGGTCTACATTAGAGGTCGCCCTCCTAAACCAATTTATTTTAAAAAATTGATTAATCGTTTTGATGGGTTGATTTAGCAAGCGGACACCTAACAAGTGGGATCAAACCTAATCAAATTAATGTGCCAAAACAATGGACCATCCAAGTGGCCGGGTTCGCTAGCTATCTGCCCTGTTTCATTAAATACTTTTATGATATTTTAATGGATAATAGTTCTGTGTATTGATATGGAATACTTGCTCCTTAATTGATGTTTTATTTTAATGGATAATATTATTAAGTTTTATTGTTAGAAATATTTTTATAATATTATATTCATTATAATTAAAGTAATTGATAATTATTGTTTGACACGAAAAAAAAATCAAAATATTAATTAGTTCAATAACATCATCTATGTAAGTGTTGTCAAATGTAAACTTATAGTAATAAATTTCAATATCAGTTGAATCACTACTGCCTTTTACGATCTTATGAAGTAAAACGGTAAATATGGCACGAGACAAGGATTATGGTCTCGATAAATCAATTTAAAACACTTTGAAAAAACTACAATTATATAGGTGTACATTATTTTAGTAAGTTTTAAATGTTGAGAGGTTATTTAGTTGTTGATAAAAAACAAATTTAATACACCTAGATCGATAAAGGACAAATTAGGGTAGTATACTTGATCATTTGAGAACTAATTAAGTTATTATACTTGATTAATCAAATTCATTAATCTTTAAATGGATGAAGTAGAATATTCCAGATGCTAAATATAGTAATTGATCATTAATGTATGGAACATTCATACAATGTATGCTTCAAGTGAAAACAAAGGGGCGATACATACATTGGGTACCACATGAACACATTGTATTACTTCTTCAACTTGAAGTAAACAGAATTTCTTCAGACAAACAACAACAACAATCTTCTCTTAGCTAGCTGTCTAAATATTCATACAGACTATATATTATATATAGATAGATGACAAAATTTTTCATTTCACACCTTCAAAGATACAAAAGGTTTAAGGATTACTTTCAGTTATACATATTGAGCCATTTTTTGTTGTTGATGGCTGCTTTCTCGACTAATAATACTCGAAAAAATAGCCGCCCGTCTCCATCTCACCCCCTTCTTGTTACAACCGAGCAACATTTGATAAGGGTAATAGAGTCATTTCAAGGTACCCGTCCCTCTTCTCATATATCATTGATCCATCAATTCAGCTGCCTCAAGACTTTGTACGAGTCTTTAGGTGATGTTCTTCATATGCAAGTTTACCAAAAGGACCTTGCCTTCGACAAAAGTGGTGATGTTAAAGGGGCAGAACTAGAGGAAATTCATGAGGGATCAATCATGCTATTAGACATGTGTGGGGTTATAAAAGACTGCTATTCTCAAGTGAAGGATGAAGTGAAAGAAATAGAGTCTTCAATGAGAAGAAAAGGGGTGGAATATGATATTGGAGGATACATTACATCCAAAAAAATGTTACACAAAATGGTAAGTAAATGCTTCACAGAAATGAACAAGATCAAGAAACATTATGGTAACATGTTACAAAAAGATGATTCTGCATCGCGCGATTGTTTCTTGCATTTGCTTAGAAAGGTACAACAAGTGACTTTTGAGATGTTGCAAACCAGTTTATGTTTCATTTCTCATACAAAGGCAGATAGATCAAAGATATTAAGTGATTGGGGTCTCTTAACGAAGTTCTTCAAAGCTAAGAAAGTTTCATGTGAAGAAGAAACAGAAGGGAATTTACTTGAGAAGATTGACTTCGGCCTGGAACAACTAATGCATCATGAGAAATCAAGTAATTCTACGATGAAAATTCAAAATGTGTTGAAAAATATGAAGTTATTAGAATCAAGCATTGAAGAGTTAGAGAAAGAGTTGGAATCTGTATTCAGGTTACTGTTGAGAAACAGAGTGTATCTCCTGAACAATGTAAATAGTTACTTCTAGTGTAAATGTGTAATAAACCAACATAGTTTCTAAGTTTTGTGCCTTTTCATTTTGACCCGTCCTAACTCCCCATGCCAAAAACGATGACAGTTAACTTCATCTACCCACATCTACTTTCGCGAACATTTCATAACTCCACATAAAATTTTCAACTTAGACTCATGGGGTGCATTATTGAACATGAACTTCGGAAATTTGCAACACCTAAAATTTTTGGGCGCCTATCATGCACACTAATTGTGTAATTGATTTTAATTATCAAAATAAGAAACTTCAGATTGATCACAACTTTTATTCGTAAAGATACAGCTTTGATTATTCAATATTGCTCTAGTCGTAGAAACAGAGCAGCATAGAATTTTGAAAGTCAAGCATAAAACATGTAACGTTTTTTCATCATAGTCATTTATTCAACAGAATACAGGGGATGTGTACTCAGTTTGGACCATCAAATCCATATCCGAAGCCTATCAGCAGCACTCTGCGAGTGTCCTTACTCCTTGGGTACTTCAAAGAACACCTACAAAACATGATAAGAGTTCATCGACAAGATTGATATAAATCAGGTTTTACATATAAATATGTCGTAAATATCATGAAAATGAACCTAATGTCCACCACCATGACCATGACCTTCCCATGGATGCCTCCAGCCCTAGAGAAGCAGAAATAAAAACAATATCAATATACGGCATTCAGTGTTAGTTATTGCTGGGTAGCATGAGACTGGAGCTCACCAGTACGACTGGCCCATCTTGCTTGGCTCTGTAAAAAACCCAAAACCTGTCATGTTCAGTAATCAATATTATAGTTAGTTACATTTTAAAGGATAAGACCATATAATAGAATGGAGAAAGCATTGAACATAATGTTGCTAAATACATGAATCCGTGAGCTTCTGAAAGTTATGAAATTTGTCCCTCCCTCCAGAAATTCAAAATGTATACACTTATGTATCTAGCAAATAAAAGAAACAAAGCAACTTAACTTTTTGGTGTCCTTACAACAATTACACAACGTTCATGACATAACTAATTAATTGAAGTAGCTGAAGACATCTTTTATCAGAGAGCTTCCAGCTCTAGTATAAGATGATATGTGTTTCCCTCTTACACTTGTGTTAACCTGTCAACTATGATAGAGATTAAATGTTCCCAGCACCTATCGAGTCAACAGACATTTACATATCTATCGGTTTCAATTTCAGTAACTTTATTAGAGTTTCACCAAATGAAGAATCTTCTCTGTCCGGAACGTGGAAAATGCAATATCATATGCACAACTACTAGCACACAGTTGTGCAAAATTGATATTCTATTAATAATAGTACAGCCCTTCAATGTTTGAACCATGGACGAACTTGCACTTGCAACTCAAGACCAACCCTATTAAGTCTAAGTTACAACATACATGTGAAACATGAGTAGTAACTTTTAGTTTCAAGATTTAAATTATCAAGAGTTTAATCTATAAAACCTGAACTATGAAAAAGTTGCCAACATCAAATTCAGATCTATTTGCTTGCATACTCAATCCTTGCTTCTGGTAAATGCATCAATGCGGAACCAATCAAATAGGGGCTTTTCCCAAATTAACCAAAGAAAGCTGGCGAACCATCTAGCAAGCTACAAACTCAATTTCCCATATTCAATTAATTTCCTTTAAGCAATCCCCACATCCATCATCACTTCACTAAACCCTAAAGGGACCCCGTCTATAACTGATTGGATCCTAATATAACAGAACGCACAAAATCGATATACCTTTAGTTCTATCACCCAAATCAAATTTGCAATTGCTATGGTGCATCATTGCTCTCCGAAGCAAGTCATAGAACAAATAGAATTTCTCAATTAAGCATATATAACCAGAGCAATCTCACTGAATTCTAAAGTAAAAGTTCACATTGTTTAATAATCAGTTGAAACATAGCATTAACAACAGAGATTAATCAGTATACCATAAGATCCCAATATGAGCATTTGAAAAACCAAAAAAAAAATTCTAACATTAAACCTCAAATCATCTACGACTACATCCAATTGCAACAATAAGGAAAAAACAACATGTTTCACATGTAAATCAACAACAAGAAAATGACATAAAAAACCTTATACAAGAAATGTCGTGACATCTTAATCATAATTTCAACTCTGATGAAAACCACCAGTTCTTTTATACTACCTAAATCCCTACAATATTCTCTAGCTTCAGATTTCAATGGTCAAAATTGAAAAACTTTGTTGCCTCAATTAACACATATAACTTTGATTTGAATCAAAATCATCATGCTATCCACTCAAAATATAAAAACCCAATCAACATTGTTCAATTTTCTTTAGATGGGAGGTCCAAATCGATTAATGTCTAGTAAAATAAACTTAAAATACTAGCATTTGATATATTTTTCACCAAATACATACATTTTCTAATCTCAACCATAAAATTCGATCTTTTTGAGATAGGGGTAGTCCAGATCAAAGCAACTCAAAAACCAATAAACACCAAACATAAACGAACTCTAATGTATCTTGAAATATTAAATATTAGTAAACCACACTAAAAATACTAGCATTTTGATATATTTACAACCAAATATTAAAATCCATGATCTCAAAATTAAAAAAAGTCAACCATAAAAATCCAATCTTTTCTAGATGGGGTTGGTCCAAACTCCAAAACAAAACAACCCACAAACCAATCAAAACAAATACTTATATAACTAAACAAAAACATACAATAAATTGCACAATCTATTCGATTTTAGCTAAAAATAATTACCACATAACGGCGCACAAGCCTTTTCCGGTTACAGTGTGCCACCGTTTAGGGTGGTGTATGGTGACGCCTTTGTAGGTGGTGCTCGGCCCATGTCCTCCTCCCATTCTTAATTTTCGATTTTCTCTTCAGTTGTATGTTTCTTGCAGCTGTTTGTTGTTTTAAGGGGCCGTTCAGTAAATGGAAATTTTGTTGGGGGTGTGTATGGGAATACAAAAAGAGTGAAATTATATTTTGGGCCCTTTTGAATGAGTTATTTACAGTTTAGCCCCCTCAAATTGGATATGCTATCATGTTCGACTCATTGATTGTCAACAAACAACTCTTGATCAATTTGGGCTTCGAAGTTCGACCTACCGGATAGAAATGTTCAAACGCACTTGTATATTTTTTCGTACTTTTTTCAATATTCTTGACATATCTAATTTTATTATTCTTTCAACGTAAAATTCAAGATGAGGGATTCGTTCTCATCCTCTGAGACACTCCTGCGATCTTTATGATACAGAACGACGAGATCCTTAAGATGAGGGATTCAAGTGACAAATTACTATGTTAAAAATGGATTTACTATTCATATGAGACAAATTTGCACATTAAAAATATTGTAGATCAATGGTAAATTTTCATTGTGTACTTATACAAGGGGAATATGAAAACTTTATATTGAGTCTTACATACTCAAAACCTTATATTGTTTCTCAGTTACACATACATCAAATAAATACAATACCGGTGAGCACTCGAGAATGTGCCCAACTGCTTGTACTCCTAAGCTAAAACTGCTAAAATCTACCCACAAGATGATAGCAACATTGCTTGACGATGCTGTGCTCCACCTTGATGATTACTCGACGACGACGAGGAAGGATCAAATACAGAAAGAGCAGAAGAAGCTCCCCCTCTACAAGTAATTGCAGAGAGCAATGCCTTTTCCACATCTTGAGGAGGATCTTTAGCTATTATACTAATAACATAATCCAAGAAATCTTTATCACAAGGAACTCTCAATGGCCCAACAACTGTTAAACCATATTCTTCCTCAGCCATTTCCAATAGCACTCTAAATATTGGATGATTTAGATACTGAAGAGGCAGAGTATGCCTCTTTCCATCTTTAGTACAGACTACAAAATGACCTTGATTTTTCCTTCGTATTCGCAGTTTTTCGATCATCTTGGTTAGCTTCCTTGATGCACTCTCCTTCATATCTTGACTCTTTTTCTTTCAAGACTTTTTGTTTTGTATATTTTGAAACGAATGTACGATAAAAAGCTGAATATATATACAGTATATATTTTGATAAGTAAGAAAGTAGAGAGGATAAAATAGTAGGTTGGTTATGTGTGGAGAGGAAAAACTTGTCTTGTGACTTTAGGAGTAGTGTTAATTTGGTCTCACGTTTTTGCATTGAAACATTTAAGGGAGGGAAATTCAATTGGCTTTAAATACTCTACAGAAGAAATAAGTGTTTGAGGTGGGAAAATTTCTAGCATTGTCTTGAAGACATCCATTTTTGTGACTGGAGAGGTGTGGAAGACTCCAAACCTCATCTACCAAACGTGAATATGCTTAAGTCTTAACTTTTTTGGGTTTGAAGAGTTAGATTTCTAGATTTAGTATGGTGATTTTTGCAAAATACAGTATATAATCACTGAGTCACAAGTTGCGAACCTAGAAAATTCGTGATTTTGAAGTTGATCAATTGGGTTTTATCATATTATTTGTCTTTAGGCTCACATGCAATCGTTCTTTTTCGAGTTAAGTGAAGGGAGATGAAGTTGAAACTAAAGGAGACTCTGATAGTAACTAGGGGTGGTGAATTTAGGCTCTTCAAAGGATTAACTAATATAGATATTAGCTATATACTTATACTGTCCAATAGACCTTTATAAAAAAATTTTGGGGATCAAAGTATGACTTCGAATACAAATAAGATGGATGTCCGTTTATGTTGATTAGTTTATAAGAGTTCGAAAATTAAAGTTGATGCTTTCACAATTTAGTTTACATTATAATTATTATGATTATCATTATTATGATGCACTAGCATGATTGGTCATATACATTATACAACCATCACATTATATGATTCTTCTAAATAAAATTGGTTCACCGGTTGTATTACGTGAACCATTTCAGGTGCCGTGTTTTACATTAGTATATTATTAAATGTCGTTCGGTTATGTATTGTACTAAACACTTTGGCCATGTGACCAATACATAAAATTTAGGTTTGGAGTCCCGTCGGGCCGCATCCACTAAATTTCATTTGAATTAGGAAGGAGATAGTACTAATATAAACAAAATTGAGGTAATTGTCACTTTAGTCTTAAATAATAAGAGGAAGATGCACTTTAATAATAAAGGGGAATTGGACTGTACTGCAAAGTCATCTACTCTACCAACTTGACCATCGTTATGGGTAGTTTTTAAATGTTTGCGTATATGTTTCTTCAAGAGTCTACAAGATATTACTATAATGACAAAATCTCAAATTTGAGCCATAAAAAGGACAAAAGCTGGATTTTTCACTAAGAAACCTTTGAAAGGTCCTGATTAACAATGGCAGGATAGAATAACAACATACAAGTGATAGAGCTGTTTCGACATAATTCAAACGATCAGTGATTCCTAGACAAGGATACACTTGACAGAACGATCAACATAACGAACACAACCATCGCGCCAAATGAGCCGATGAGAGATCCCGAAATGCTCTGACAAAAGTTCATATAGTTCTGGCAGACAGTGAACCAGTTAGCTGCAGCGTTACCATTATGTGCTAAGTATACCATTGCTGCTGCTGCTGAAGCTCCAGCAGTGATCAAAGCCAGTATTACCTTCAATAATTATGCAAATATCCGTTAGTACCAAAATTCGAATAACTCAAAAAGCATACAAAATGTGGCAACATTGTTTCAAGAAATCACTAATATTACCGTGTCCAGGAAAACCAACATAACCCTACTCTTCCCTGATGCTCGTCTCCTAACAACATGATAGATAGAGACCGGAAGAGACAGAGCAAGATACCCGCAAACGATAGAATTCACAATGATAAAGAATCTAGAGCACAACAATAATAACAAAAAACAAGAAACATTAGATTGAAACAGCTAATGATCATGCTAAAAATCGAAACTGACTCGAAAAACCAACTTACTGGAATTCACCAAAATCGTCATATTGAGCATCAAAACGGAAGAATTGGGTCGAAAACGGGAGTACTTCCTCAGCTTGACCCATCCCCACTGCACTTCCAAGTGCTCCAGCAAGTGCTAGGAGCCTCAAAACAAGATCAAATACAGCAAGTCCTCTAGTCCTTTTTGTTGGTATGATGACCTTTGATGCTTCACCTGCTTCAAGTTTGTTTGCCTTCATCATACTTGTCCAATTACCTAAATCTTCCTTAAGCTTCAAGTTTCTTTGGCCTTGTTGAATCTGCTTGAATTAATCAAGAACATAGCTTCTATATCTACATTTTAGCATGGCTTTTACGTCAGATGAAATCAGGTTACAGTAGTTATTTGGCGACCTGCTCTACTTAGACTATATTAAAACCTTTCGTTAATATTTGAGTTAGTAGAATTTCCTAATGCATCCTACTCCATTATTAGGATTTGATAATTGTTCATTAAGTACATAAGTACAAGTACAGCTAGGTGTTCAATAACATAATTCCTAATCTTTATGGGTTAGGTGTTAAGATTAGAGTCGTTATGGAGCCGAGCCTATTCAATACTGTAAGTACAAGTATAATTAGGTGTTAACATATAATAGATTAATAGTGTTAGATTTTCAAAAATGAAATGGCCTCTCGTCCGGTCCTAAGTATTCCCGGTTTGATTCCGAGTCAAAATTTCGAACCAAAATCGGAAATCGGTTCAATTTCAGGCAGGTCATCGAGTCAGGTTCCGGTCTGAGTGCCGGATTACCCTGCTCACCAACATCTCTAGTTAAATGGTCCTTGATTCGATTTGTTTATGAAAGCTTAAAAGTTTAGGAATGAATTAGGTTATGCGTGGGGCAGGGGGAAACCAGAATAAAAATAAGGGAAGGGAAGGTCAACTAAAAATAAAGTAAAATAGGGGAGCCAAATGTTTTAATTAGCAAAAACACTTCAAGTAACAAAACATATTAAAATTTGTAGACAAATAGGTGCTTGAAGGAATTCAAACCTCTACCGGTATGCTTGCAACTTTAAGAGAAGGTCACTACTCACTAGTCACTACCATCTGGACTGCCAAGACTGTTGTTTCTGTTTACTACATGTCTTTTTAGCCGTTCGCCCTCCCTATTATTTTTCAATTTTTTATATGATCCTTTAACTATTAATTATTTTTAACATTGTCCCATATATTATTTTTTTTCAGCCTTGTCCTTTAACCGCGTTTTTCACCAAATCAATTACAAGAGAGGGCAAAAAAAAAATTACACAATTATTAAATTTGTAAGACACATTTTAAAATTAATTTAGATATAGAGATCTTTTATAAAACATAAAATAAATTAAAAATAATAATTACAAAATAACCCCTCCATCCTCACACCCCCAACCCAACCCCACCCTCACACCCCTAACCCCAACCCCCCCTCACACCCCCCCCCCCCCCCACACACACACACCAAACCTTATTTACATGTAGTCTTAAAGTATTTCATATTAAAAAAAGATAACAAGAACTTAATAATTGAGATTAGCAAATGATCGAACGGTTGAACTAACATATTTAACCGATGGGATATAGGAGGTCAAAGGTTAGCATCATAATCATGAGATATATGAGGTCAAGAATTTGCATCCTAGTGCAAGATAAAACTGATTGAGAATTATTGTAATATTAAATATTGATGGTTCAATAGTCTGGTATAAGTTTTCAAAAAGGAGATTTTGGGTTCAATATTGTTGCAAACAATTGTTTCATATATTATTCTAACTGTTCACTACTTAGTAATTTATGTATTGGTTATATGTAATACTATTATATTCATACTTCCATCTCTAATTTACGAAAAAAAAGACTATTAACAAGATGTTCATAATTCTTTTATAATTTTTTACAAGTGTAGAGAAACAAATATAATCGAACAGGTTCGAGTTGATTTTGATTCATTTTAAATCCGTTTCGGGTTCTTTCGAGTCACTTTGAGCAGATTTTGAGTCGATTCAAGTACACGCATCCATTGAGTCGTTTGGAATCTATTTTGGGTCATTTTGAGCCAGTTCCGGGTCTAAATTCTAACATGAATACTTTCCAAATCGAGTGTCGGATTAGTCTGGTTTAATTACGAGTCCATCGGGGTATAGTAAACTGGACCGACTTGGCTTCATGACTACTATAGCAATTACTTGCACATTAGCTAAAAATTAATCTCAAACAAAATCTAATGATATACGTAAATGCATAATTAATAATACAATCAATTTACTAAAATTAAAATTTCATTATTGTCAACAGAAACATAAGAGAAATACATAATCAAACAATACATTTAAGAATGAAAAACATTAAACAAATAGAAACAAATTTTTATATGAGTACAATAAGTTACTAACTTACTACTGTAATTACGGTAAACGGCCGGGATGATCATCCATCTTTGGATCAGAGACCCAGTTGATCAACTAACCTTCAAAATATCTTAGTTAATCACCTAACTTTTAAAATCATTTCAATTCACCACACTGGCTGGTCCATTATAATATTAATTATCGATTAATTACATCACGTGGTCAATCAGAGGCAACTTAGTAAGAGGATTGAATTAGGGATTTGTCATTATTTTAATGTGACTAATTCTTTTTCCACAAAATTAATAGGTAAAATTACTAAACTGCCCACGATTAGCGATTACGTAATTTACCACGTGATGTAATTAGTCGATAGTTAACATTGTAATTGACCAATATGTTGAATAAGAATGATTTAAAATGTTATGTAGATGATTAACCGAGATTTTTTGAAAATAACATCATAAATGGGGTCCTCGCTCAAAAATAGGTAACCATTCGGGCACTTCGTCGTAAAATTGGTGGGAGTAGCAATATGGTACTAGTCACGTGGGTGTATAATGTATGTCGACTGCATCTGCATGTGTGAGAGCGTACGAAAACTACAATAAGAAGAGGAGACAACGTCATCGATGTCCTATAGGATATTGCTGCATCAAAATCTAGACCGACCATCTGTCCAGTAACTGGCTCCACTAGACTCGTGATATTGTAGACTATGTTTGGCTTCTATTCAGATCAATATCAAGATTCAAGTGGAACCTTGAAATCTAAAATCAACTAGGGGTCACAATTGCATAATTGTTTTTAGTACTAAGTAGTTCCTCCAATTCAAAAAAAAATGTCATTTTAGATATTTTATACAAATTAAAAAATAATTATTACATTCACATTTTCCATCTATACCCTTATAAAAAGTAATCATTAATACACTAGTTCAATTATCATTAATTGTATGATGCAATCATTATTTTGTTTTAGTTACTCTCTGCAAATAGGGGTATTAAAGAAAAAACTAGTACATTGTACATTGATTTATGTAAAAAAAAATATATTTTTTTAATATTATTAAAATATTTAAAAATATATATTTTTTAGATTGGAAGGAATGGTACTTAATACTTTGTGATGATTGTCACAAAAGTAATGTTCAATTGTGCATTGGAATCTCATTAGACTCCAATTCAGGATGGTTGTTTGTTGTCTATGTTTAAAACTCCATTTTTTCAATTTCATTATTAGATGGTTCTTTCTAAGGTACATAATTTTGATTATGAATTTGGTGAGGAAGATTTTGGGAATTTGAGTTCAAAGATATCCCATAGAGAGTCTTTTTATTTCTCAAAAAAACTAGGTTGTTGTATTTTTGTCATTATATTTGAAAAATAGTTCTACAAAATCGTGCAAGATACAACATACATAATTTTATATCTAAGTTATAATTTTGATTCAAAAGAAAGTCAAGTAATGATGTATAATCATATACAATTATTCACATATAAAATTTAATATTAGTATTATTCCATTACAATTCCTGTATGGTGTAATACTATTTTTCCACTGAATATTCAAAGCCTTTGAAGTATGAATTTGCACTAAATAGTTGTCTGGTTAAATTTTTGTCCACCATAACTTTGAACTACTCACTTTAGGAAAATATATATATATATATATATATATATATATATATATATATATATATATATATATATATTATTGAGTACAACCATCCAGTTTTGGGTTGATACATAATAATATCTTGCCGACGAAAAACACAATAGAAGTCAATACTGAATTAATACTCGAAAGTAGGGAAGGAAAAGATGGAAGTCCACATATTTTAGGGCATACCAAACGAAGTGTTATGAAATGGAAAAGGATTGATGAATGGAAATTGATTGGAACCCACAAAAAAGAATACAAAAGACGTAAATCATCATTCAACTCAACTGTTCCTCATCTACATCTCGTACATATGAATGATGATGGCCCCAAGTTTTCCAATCTCGAAACATCTTTCGGTTTGGACTGCTACGTAATTGTACAAAAAGTATTGGAAATTACTCAAAATAAGGTATAGTACTAGTTAATCTTCAAAAGAGTTTGAATATGATTATATTTTGTGTATATCCTCCGTCGCTTTTTCTAACGGTATTTGATTTTTCACGATCATCGAAACACAACTTAAAATGTAAATATCTCTAACTATACATCCATAAATTTAAAAACTGTAGAAATTTGATAAGAATGAACATAATAACCTTCAAACCTCTAATAAAGTAAAACATACTAGTACCAATCAACAAAAGTTCATTATGAAAGATTTATCACGGACTTCATTATAAGAGTGTATATTTATTTAAGGGAGGACCTGTTTGTGGGTGGTTACCTAGAGTCTGGACACTTTTGAAGTGGAGTACCGGATCGCAAGAGATACGTCCCAGATTATCTCCTCTATTAACTGATGAGCTAGTCAAGCGAGAGCGCTTAGGATGAGCGTACCATTAAAAAATACTCATCTAAAAGAAAAAGTACTCCTCATTAATGAGGATTGAACTTAGTATACACTGTTTTGACATATAAAACTTGGGAGTACGATTTAATTCACCAATTTAACCATAGTCGAAGTCATGTAAGAAATGATCTATTTTGCCACGGAGACACCGACCTTTCTGCTATGAACCAATCAAAGCAGACAGTTAGAGCCCATACAAGGAAACTTGGACAAGCCCTCACGTTCATTTCGTACGTGGCCTCTATTCATTGGTCCTTCCTCCAATCACTTGGACAGAGTTTCTTCTCCACTTGCTTCTACTTCCTTGTTCCTCCCAATTGCAATTTATTCTTATCCCATTCCCATCCAACTATTTTCATTTCATGTTATAATCATCGTTAATAACCCGCGACTTTCTATTTGCCTTAAATGTGTAGTAGATGACATGTTCTTAATATAACTCATTTATGGTATAGCTTTTATTAACATGTTATTTATCACTACTAGTAGATAGAAATTTTCAAAATTTTGGAGTCGGTTTTTTCTTCAACGAGTTCGGAATAGAAATTAAATCATGAAAAATGAGTTCCTTTTAAAAAAAATAATTATAAGCGCTGTAAAAATGAGTTCCTTCTTTTTGAAAAATTGAAACCAAATTTAAGCAAAAAAAATAAAACCATGAAAATGAGATTTATTAACATGTTATAAGTAATATGATATAGTAGTATAAACTTAAATTAATAAGAGAAAATCTTTATCAAATGATTGTCAAGATCAATTTTTTAAATAACGAAATTTGAACTACTTATTAAAGAAAATTGGTAAGACAAATCTATTGAAAGGACAACGAAATTTGAACTACTTTTTAAAATAAGTTTGTTATATACTATTAATCATTAATCATTAATCAACACACATAATACTAAAAGTTCGCTTATTTCTTCCTCTCATTAGAATTCCAGAACAATTATGAAAAGGACAACGAATTTAAAAAATTTCAAAATTTTTTTCGTAAAAACTTCCTCCATTTCGTCTAATTGAATTATTAAAAATTTAAGGAAGGTTGAATATCTATTGGAACCTCCTTGGTCAGACATATGTATCAATGGGACACCAAACCAAAAGTAACATGTGCAATATTTCATCAAAGTATTGTTTTCACATGCATTCAAACTAACAATGTCGGCGTGTCTATCCTCAATCACCTTGTCACTTATTACCAGGTTACGTCCATAAAACTCTATTAAATCCTTTTTGGTTGGGTGATTTTCTATTCAATGTTAGTTTAATAACTAAGTTACAAAATAAGAAGTGAAGAAGCATTTGAACCATTTATTAAATATTAAATGACACTACTATTATCAAATGTTCATCATATTAGAAACTGAAAAATTAACATAAATTTGCTAAGCTTGCAAGGCGGGACTTTAGATCCATTATGCATACAATACGACGTTAGCTACTGCTTAAACAGAAAGGTAAAAAGGCACTCTGCATTAATTGATCTTGTTAATGAAAAACCAGAGTAAATGAGAAAAAATAATAAGTCCGGCCTTTATGTTTACTTATTACAAGCTCAAAACTTCAAACCTCCACATGGATTATGCTAAAAAAATCATCATTAAAGCCAGTATTGCTGTGTAAAAAGACCTCATTTTGCTGTAGATTTTTCCCTAATTACATTATACACTAGGACAAATCACGCACAGACAAAATTTATCTTCAAAAATCAAGAGGCCCGTGTTAGAATTGTACTAGACTTCATTTTCTTCGTGTATTTGTCCAACTTTTCTGAAATATTCATTGCTTTCTTGCCACCCCTAGAGTCCCAGTGGCCAGTACAATGAAATTATTAAAGAAACCCATCCGATGTATCACGTCGGTTACAAATAATAGTCCTTAATTTTAGGACGTGTCCTTTAAATTCTCCTATTTTAGCAATTACCACTTGGCATATAATGATCTCGATGTTTACTAAATTAATACCAATAATCGTCTTACACGTTACTCTTCACTATAAATACCCCCATAGTATCCCATCAAACACATTCCAGAGCATTCTCATACAAGTATTATAATAGCCATTTCCCAAAACAATTGTCCATTTTCACCTGAGTTATTATTCACTTTTGCTCATCTTTTGAAAGAAAACATGGCAGAGCAAGATCACAGCATCAAGCAAGAAGAGTGTGCCCCTGTTGAATCTCAAGACAGGGGATTGTTTGATTTCATGGGAAAGAAAAAGGAGGAGAAGAAACCTCAAGAGGAAGCTATTAGCCATGAATTTGAACACAAAGTTCATGTTACTGAACCAGAGCACAAAGTTGAGGAGGAACATAAGGAAGAAGAGAAACATGAAAGTTTGATCCAGAAGCTCACTCGTTCTGATAGCAACAGCTCTAGTGTAAGTTCATATTCACCTCAACATATACTACTAAGTTCAATATTTGAATTATTATCGATGACTTAATAGGCTAGTGGTATTTGATCGAGCTTAATTAGGAGATATTGGGTTAACTCTGCTTATGTTATGTTGCAGTCAAGTGAGGAGGAAGTGGAAGAAAATGGAGAGAAGAAAAAGAAGAAGAAGTTGAAGGAGAAGATCAAGGACAAGATGGAAGCGAAGTATGAGGAGAAGCCTGAAGTGGAGGCACCTATTCCAGCTGAGAAGATTGATGAGCCAGAGGAGAAGAAAGGGTTCCTAGACAAGATCAAGGAGAAACTCCCCGGAGGCGGGCAGAAGAAGGCTGAAGAAGTCCCCCCTCCACCCGCCCCCGAAGTGGTGGAGCCTGAGAGCCCTAAGGAGAAGAAGGGTATTTTGGAGAAGATCAAGGAGAAGTTACCAGGTTACCATCCAAAAGATGAAGAAGAAAAAGAAAAGGAGAAAGTGGAGGGTGGACATGATCATTGATTTCATTATGTATATTGAAATTAAAGTGTGTGTTTATTTCGTTACTTGTTAAGGGGATTCTTGTTTCCTCATTTTCGGTTATATGCTTTTCTCATCTATTGAAGAAAGATTGATATATGAGTGCCTGTTATGTGCTTATGTATAAATTAAATTGTAAGTTTGTTTAAAATTGTGTTTTCTGTAGGAGGTTATCATGTCCATATTTCTTATTTTGTGATATTTTCTCAATGGAATGGTTTCTTCCCTTTGTAAGATTATTACAGTACCTTCAATTTGAGACTTCATTTTCTTCATTACCCAAACACGACAAAACCATTGATATGAAATTATGAATCATTCCCGATGACCACTGCCCACTAGACGCTCCATCGAATGCATCCATTGAAGCTAAATCAGTCGAAGCAGAATTTTGTAAACCACCTCATTGGTCATATTAAAGGAATAAAAAGGAAACGATCAGAGGCATATCTACATCCAATCCAATGCGAACGTTCATTGACATAACTCAAGAATGATGAGACCATGAGCTATACATCATATTCTGATATTCATATCACTCATTAATGTGTGGTAGACTTTTTTTCTTTCTTTTTTTAGTAACTTAGCGGTGAATTTTATTAATGAATGAAAAATACTGAAAATACATCACACAAGTCTATAAGGCTTACAAACAATTAAATCATCCTGGACCATCCAAATGAGGCACGAGGGAAAGGATAGTAGTCCAGCACTCCAGCTATGATTTGGTGCTAACAAAATCTGGAGTACGTTTGCACTCCCAAATCAGTTAACAGAGTATATTTGCACTCCATATCAGAGTACTTCCGAATTACTTAAAGCGTATATTTGCACTCCAATTCAGTTAACAGAGTATTTGTTAGTGACTAATGATAATTTATTGTCAAAATTTAGGTTGGCTGTCGAATGGGAGGCAAGAATGAAGGTCGGTTGGTGGTGGAGGTTGCGGAATGGAGAAAGGAGATGGAAGGAGGAAGGCAAAGATGATGATGATGGAGCATACAATTGTTAAGAGACCGTCCTGTTAATAAACTTACAAAACAATCCAAAATATTAAAAAGAACGAGGAGTGACCAATTGTTAGAAACCGTCCTGTTAATAAACTTACAAAACTAAAATATGGTGATGGAAGTGGAAATTTTAGTTAACTTAAATGATTGATGGTGTCATTCGGCATTGAAATAAGATTTCTAGGGTAGGATAACAAAAACAAAATTGGAGAGGGTAGGAAACTATAAGAATGGACATTAGCAATTGACATATATTAGCATCTTCCACTGTACATTTTTCACTAGACAATATGGATATCTGCTGATAATGGCACTAAATGTAATGATATGTAAAGTTCACTTAGAATGTTCTGAAAGACTAGAATTCTTTACAACTAATTTTCAGGTTTCACATATGTGAACCCCTTGAAAGGGTTCTCATTGGTTTTAGGGCTGGAAACAGGAGAATCAATCAATGACATTTTTGTCCAGCACTCATCAATGTTTGAAACACAGAGCTCTCCAGCAACCTCAGGTATGAAACTTGGTTGAATCTGTCGACCCTCCAATTTCTTCCAGTTTATTGAACTAAACCACTTGTGCCCTTTAATCTCATCGCCCCCGTCTGGTCCATTGCCGAGGCGCCTGCTTCCATCCTTTTGCAACAGCCCTTTCAACAAGGAGTGTGCATGGCTCGTCAAAAATGGTGGCAATTTGAGCTTGTCCTTCATAATCTTCTGCTGGATCTTGTGTCGATTTCCACCACTAAATGGCGCCTTCCCCGTCAGCATCTCATACAACAGTATTCCGAAACTCCACCAATCAGCACTTTTATCATGGCCTTTTCCCATGACAATCTCAGGAGCCATATATTCAAGAGTACCAACCATGGAATTGGACCGCGTTTCCTCTTCATCGTTGAATTCCTTGGCAAGCCCAAAATCGGTTAATCTTGCATGCCCCTCCGCATCCACAAGAATATTTTCAGGTTTGATATCCCTGTGCATTATGCCATTGGCATGCAGATGACAAACAGCACAAACAATCTCAGCAGCATAAACCCGAGCCAAATCCTCCCGGAAGAGGCCTTGTCGATGGAGTTGGAAGAACAGATGACCCCCATTAACAAAATCAAGAACTAGATAAAGTCTGTATTTGGTCTGGAAAGAGTAGCGTAGTTTCACAATGTAGGGATGGTCAATTCTCGATAATACCTCCCTCTCCGTGTTCATATACTCGGCCTGATTTTTCTCAATAATCTTGTCCTTGTGCATCACCTTCATAGCAAATATTTCGGAGGACCCAACTTTCCTAACCTGGTAAACTTTGCCAAAGGCACCTTGACCTACAACTTTCAAAACCTCAAAGTCCTCAAGCCCCACAACTTGTCCTCGCGTTTCTTGATCAATATCCTCTGTAACAGAACCCTCTAAACAAGATTCATCAATTATATTAGGACACCATCCAATGTCTACTTCCTCGAACTTCCTCGTACTCTCTCCTTGAAGAGGTTCAGGACCAAAAACATCTGAGAAGTCGAACGACTCAACATGATCTAACTGAAGTGGTTCAGCAGCCCACTTGAGAAACACCTGATTGTCGCAAGGCTTTGGAGATAATACATTGTTTGTTGATGTAATAACCGCCATTTGTTTACAAGAAAAAACAAGATTTGGAGAAGCAGATTTGTCTCAGAATTTAGGTAGATGTGTTTGACTACTTTGGTTCAAGAATTTAAGGTATGATATTCTGTATATGAAGAGGACACTGGACACATGACAATATATATATAGGAAGAGGTAGCCCAGAGATTTGGGATTCGCACAATCATAAAAGAACTAGGACTAGGACTCTAGGAGTATTGTTATTTCTCTATTAATTCAACATTATGTGTGAGAATGTATGTTCAAAACAAAATTCTTTGACATATTAATATAATAGTTCATTGATATTATTACTATATCATAAACAAAGAGAGCTCATATCCTCTCATTTTTTTGGAAATAAACACATTAAAATAAATTATCAATAATTTAGTCAACTTTTAGAACTCCTTCAAATTTTTAATATTTCGGAAAACCCAATAACTACAAAGAGACTAACACGAAAAAACGGATAACCATTTTTTACTTGAGCAGAAGAAATACACATTGCTCCCTTGTTCGATATCAATTTTTTTTAAAGACTTCTTTTAATATAAAAGTAGTTTGACCGCAAAGAGAACTATAGTAGGAAGTCTACGAAAAAGAAAACCATTCACTAATATTTTTAAACAAGAAAAACAATCAATATCACTATTATAGTGAGAAAATCAATTTTTGTAATTGATAAGTGAGACTTTCCGCTTAGATTCAGATGGAGATAAAATGCTTATCAATCAATAATTACATTTTATTTATGTTACACAAAATAACAAAAATATAATCTTATGATCAAGTTTATAAGCTTTTTCTTGAAGTGATAATAAACATTAATTTATGATTAAAATTTTGAGAAAAAAGGATACATTAATATTAAATGAAGTTACTTCGTCCGCTTTTTAGTTTTGATATAATAATAAATTTTTAGTATCAAAATATTTATGTTCTCACTTATTTCCCAAGTTTGATATAAAAACTATCATAAAATTGATTGAAAAACGGGTAACTATTCTTGAAAAGTTGTTTGGTTGCTTACAAACATTATTTATATTTTTTAATTTAAAATATATTCTTATCAATATTTTTCTAATTATGTATAAACAATTTATTAGAAATTTAACAGTCTAATATAATAAATTAGTTTGTACATATATATTATTTTGATTGCATTTTATATTTAAATTATTAGCTATGAATTATTTAATTTTAATATCTAATTATTACTTACTACCTCCGTCCCTAAAAGATTGTCACATTTTGACTTTTGGTGGTCAACAAAGCACGATTTAAAACATAAATATCTATTATTCTACATGTGAAAAAATTATAAAAAGTTAATATTTGAAAAATATATATTAAGACGAATCTAACAAGGTCCCACAAGACTATATTATTTCTTATCGTTTAATGGGAATTCATGATCAAATTTTGTAATGTTTGACTAACAAAAGTCAAAATGTGACAATCTTTTAGGGACGGAGGGAGTATTTTACATTTTCAATATACTTTCTACTAACAACATTTTTATTACTCCATAATTAACAAACTCCACACTAACATATTTACACGGTCTATTGTTAGAACCCTTCCCCTCCATTTCTCATACTCGACGCAGCCGCTTTCCTTCATTGCTCAATTTATTTTGCCATTTAATCTTCATTTCTAGGCGTTCTTCATAATGGGGGTATGTTAAAGTTTAATATTTTACTGCAATACTCATATTTTTTTTGGTATAGTTGTGCTAATTTATTGTCCACTTTTGAATTTTTCAGATCGAAAGAATTTTTAAAGATGAAGCCAGTGAAGAGAAGGGTGAAAGAGCTAGAATGGTCAGTTCTTGTAGCCCTCATATTTTTTGGGCGTTTATGAATATTTGTGAACTCGCTCACATTCAGTGGCGGAACCAGAAAATTTATGTAGCCTAGTGAATGGTTGATATTAGACAAATGAAGGAAAGTATACAAATTTTGGGGGAGAGGGGAAGCGAACAACATAATTTTTTTGCGTAAGTGAAGGCTATAATTCTATTTTTCAGTAGGAAAAAGCATATTAAAATTTAGAGGGAGGGGGCGGGGGGACTGCCTGCTCTTGCCCCCCCTTAGTTGATCCACTGCTCTCAGTGTCGCTTTTGTGTTTGTCTTCATATTTATGGTTTATGTGGTTTGTTGGGGTTTTGTTATATATTGCATCCATCCGAAAAAAGATTGTACATTTTTTGATTTTGATTGATTTAGTTTCTAAATTTGGAACTTGAGTATTTTTTGTATGTTGTATACTAATTGGTGAAAAGTAAAGAAAATGCTCATGTTTTTAATGCAATGTATAGCCCGATAATTTTAATTCGCATCAAAGTTATGCTTGTCAAGTAAGGCAACCAAGTTTGGTAATTGTGACAATTGAAAATTAAACTAGACTCTTTTTTTTTGGGATGGAGGTAGTAAGTTTCATTCCATGTTTTTTACTATGATCTGGTTGACTCCTTCTAGGCCTCGTTCGTAGGAGCTATGGCGATTGCTGATTTGGTGAAAAGTACCCTAGGGCCGAAGGGAATGGTAATTTTCCTGTTATGAGTTCATGTTTTTGCTACTCCCTTTGCAAGATTGGAGACTTTGTTTAATGGTTATTTATAAATTGTTACCTTTTACAGGATAAAATACTTCAATCATCTGGCAGGGGACACAGTGTTACTGTTACAAATGATGGTGCCACGATTCTGAAGTCGCTCCATATTGACAATCCAGCTGCGAAAGTCCTTATTGGTATAGTCCGTATATTTTATTTCTCTTCCTTTTGACAAATGTGGCAACCGTTGTCTTTTATGTGAAACCAAAGAATGAGTTGATACTAACACTCCAACAGTAATTTCAAAATGGGGAGCTATGGGAAATGTGTAAAAGTTTTAACAATAACTGAAAATGTGTAGAAGTTTTAACAATAACTGAAATTTTATCTAATTTGTTAGATATATCAAAAGTACAAGATGATGAAGTCGGTGATGGGACAACTTCAGTGGTTGTTTTGGCTGGAGAACTTCTAAGAGAAGCTGAGAAGCTAGTTAACTCTAAGATCCATCCCATGACAATAATTGCAGGTTACACAATAGCCTTCCCTTGAATCTCTAGTCTTTTTGATACATTATATGTTTATATAATCTAATTACGTTTTCTATATATTTACCTGGTTGATAGGCTATTTATTGCCTGTTCCTGTTTATTTTCTAATATCCAGATTTATGTCATACTAAAATTTACATGTCCAACGTCTCAGTAAAAGTTTATTTTGGGATAATTGGAAGATTATTTGTGAGCGATATAGTTTTTTGCTTCAGGATTCCAATTAAAAAGATTTTTGTGGCATTTCTGAACCTTGTAAACTTTATAAGTTGTTTTTTTGTACCCCCTTCGTTCTTTTCAGTAACTTGTCTTTATTATGCGAATGACTACTTTGTATAGACAAGAAAATGCAGAGGATATTTGGTTGAGCTTGTGTTAGGTAGCTTATAATTAAGAGGAGATAAAAAGCTCTAAGTTCAAGTCGCATTCTCAACTTAATAGTAAATAGCATGCTATAGTGCAGTAGCAAATTCCAGAACACCATATTTCTATTCTTAGATCATGGCTCACAACTATGCGAACTACGACTCCCTCCATCCCATACAGCAATGGGACAAACTTAACTTAAATTAAATAAAAAAAAATACAGCAACAGAACAAACTTAAAATAATTGCAGGACTCAGTTCATATTCATATGCAGCTAAGTATTAACACCATCTATATTCCATTTTCAAATGAAAAACACCAACTGCAGGGATCTCAATCTCCAAGGAAAAAAGATAACCTTACATCAACAATACATCACAAAATTGATTAAGAATAATAGTAGTAAAGTGCAATTGAGCAGCAATTACTCATGTTCTAGAGCTGTTTCTTATTAATCAGCACATATATATAAATAGTTTGAAATCACTGAAAATGAAATTAGAGGCGAGTGAGGTGAAATCACGACGCAAATTTCTACTAATAAACATATGTTTATAGATCCTAATTTATACTTCATTGTTCTTGATAAGGAACTTGGCAAGAGTTTTATAATAAACCTCTCCTTATGAAGCAACTTTAGGCTCACACTACTTGCTGTGCCCTCTAATGGTATTTTAAAATGAAGCATGTATATATGACCAATTACCCTATGTTAGATAGCAATGAGATGTTTGGATGTTATTGGTCTCTCATGTTTACATATGGTAATAGGCATGTTCTTTATTTGCCATAATTTTTATTTTAGATGTTTTATACAACCCTAACCACTTGGTTGCTCAGGTTATCGTTTGGCTGCTGAGTGTGCACGCAATGCTTTGTTGGAGAAGGTCGTAGACAATAAAGAGGATGCAGGTTCGATTTGTCATCATCATTTGATGTGTCTGTTCACATATAATATATTCTCTAGTACTTTTCTAATACTTGATGATGTTAAGCATCCTTCAAATTTTCATGCTTTTTTGTCCCCTTAAAGTACTGTCAGTCTCTGAATATTATGTAGACGCTTTTTTGTAGAGTTTCTTGATATCACCCTATCTTTGGTTAAATGTTTCCTGAGGTACTATTTCTGAATAATACAGACAAATTCAGATTAGACTTAATGAAGATTGCGATGACTACATTGAGTTCAAAAATCCTGTCCCAGGACAAAGAACATTTTGCAGAACTTGCTGTTGATGCAGTCATGCGGTTGAAGGTGAATATAGTATATTGACCTAAACATGTATTGTTCTCTTGAGTCTCATTGGAGAGACAAGTTTGTTGTTGCATCTTATGCTTCGTTTGGCTGTTGTTGGGTTTTGCTTACTTGGGACAAGGTCATGTACTGCTATTTATCCACTTCTCTTGACCATTCAATTTGTTGGAATTTCAGGGTAGCACTAATCTGGAGGCCATTCAGATTATCAAGAAGCCTGGAGGTTCATTAAAGGATTCATTTCTAGATGAGGGGTAATCCAGCTGCACTTATTACATGTGATAACTATGATTTTTTACATGATGGTTTATGCCATACTTGATCCTGTTTATTTTGTTTAGTACAAACTAGCTCTTACCAACCTTCAGCTTTAAGCATGCACATGTATTACAAGGGCGTGGCAAGGATGATAACATAAATTAGGCATATTTGTTTCTTTAGTGATCCATTTGCTCGATGTATATACTTCTTTCTTCAAGAATTGATAATACTGCAATCAAACCTGATGTCATGGCTATCCAATATGGTGGCGCTCTTTTATACAGATTCATATTGGACAAGAAAATTGGACTGGGCCAGCCTAAGAGGATAGAGAATGCCAACATTTTGGTGGCTAATACCGCAATGGATACTGATAAGGTGAAAATTTATGGTGCCCGTGTTCGTGTTGACTCAATGGCTAAGGTTGCTGAAATTGAAGGAGCTGAAAAGGATAAGATGAGAGAAAAGGTGCAAAAGATCATTGGTCATGGGATAAATTGCTTTGTCAATCGTCAATTAATCTATAACTTTCCGGAGGAACTATTTGCTGATGCTGGTGTACTTGCAATAGAGCATGCTGACTTTGATGGAATTGAGCGCCTGGCTCTAGTTACTGGTGGTGAGATCGCATCAACCTTTGATAATCCTGAGTCAGTAAAGCTTGGTCACTGCAAGCTCATTGAGGAAGTTATGATTGGTGAGGACAAACTGATCCACTTCTCTGGTTGCGAGATGGGCCAGGCCTGTACAATTGTGTTAAGAGGTGCAAGGTAAATTTTAGAAACATATTTTAGTTAGTTTATCATATTTTCAATTTAGTTGGCTAAATGCATATCATATACTTTTCTTCTGATGTTTTTGACATTCACAGCAATCATGTACTAGATGAGGCTGAAAGATCTTTACATGATGCACTGTGTGTGCTCTCTCAGACAGTCAATGACAGCAGGGTCTTGCTTGGTGGTGGATGGCCTGAGATGGTGATGGCAAAGGCAGTAGATGAGCTGGCTAAGAAGACACCTGGAAAAAGATCTCATGCTATTGAAGCTTTCTCGAGGGCGCTCTCAGCCATTCCCACAATCATTGCAGACAATGCTGGTTTGGATAGTGCTGAGTTGGTTGCCCAACTCCGAGCAGAACATCACAAAGAAGAAAGCAAATCAGGGATCGATGTCATATCTGGATGTGTGAGTGTCTCCTAATGATGCCTGACACTTGCTTTAGTTCTATGTGCATTAAAATCATACGAGTGCATTTGCTTACCAACACTGTTCAATAATTGAGCTCTTATGTTCTGACTTGTTTTGTTCATCAGTATGGGAACTATGCTTTTATTTAATTAATATTTCAAATAGAATAGAAGAGGTAGTTACTCTAAGGAGGTTTTGCATGTTTACATCTGCATTCAGTTTCTTTCAGATATGATCAGCCTATCCTATCTTTTATTTCATTTATGTTGATCATGCCACTCTTTTTACTTTGAAGTCCACCTAATTTAGCCTCGGCTTTGAGACGATTGCATGATATTTGCGAATGCTTTGTTAATCTGCTATTATCACTTACATTACGTTTGGGTGGCATTGGCAGGTTGGAGATATGTCTGAGCTGGGGATCTCCGAGGCCTTCAAAGTTAAGCAGGCTGTGTTGCTTTCCGCCACTGAAGCTGCAGAGATGATCCTTAGAGTGGATGAGATCATCACTTGTGCTCCGCGTAGGAGGGAAGATAGAATGTGAGAAGGACAAGGTCCCTAGTAGATGCCAAATACTGAATCACTTTCGCAACTTATCCTGATGTTGGATAATGATTTCTCGTGTGCTCACAACGGCTCAATTTGGATGATATATCTCAGAAAAGGAGTCGTAACACTCTCCCTTGTTATTATATAATTTGTTTTAAAGATTTAGCGATGTTTTATTAGTTCACATTTACGAATTATAGTTGTCGTCTCTGGACCATTTATATTATGTTATCGTTTCCAGGGGTGTGAAGAGTGATTTCTTGTTCTACTAGTTGTTGAGAAGATTCGTAGTGGTATTACTTTAAAGCTTGATTAAGATATCCTTTCTGTATACTCATTTGCTTTAGAACAAGCATATCATATACTCGTTTCGTCTTTTATTAGTATTTGATTGTGTAGCTTGAAAGAGCTTTAATTTGTTAAGGGTTTAGAATTGGAAACTAGGTGATAAATTACTCAGTGTCAATCATCAACAAAGGACAACATTTTGGAGGTAACACATGATGACATGAGTAAGAACGTACTGTTCCAAGTTTTTTGACATCAGAACATACAAAAGCAAGTTCATTGCGTCTCAACCAACCTTGCGTGCTCATGGTTCATTATTAATATTGTCAATCATTTGCATGATGAATACTTTATTCCTCGTTATATATACTCCAATTTCTCATTTTGAAATAATATTTTACCTCGTCTATTCAATTGCTTTTTTGTCCACATCTCACATTTGTTGAGATCAAATTCTTAGCCTCCAAGCAAGGATTCCTAATAACAAAATGTTCTCAATATATTTGTTGAAATTTTAATAATTTGAGGATTTATCGAATCGGACTCGAGCCAGGAGAAGATATAAACTTGTTTGGCCACTCATGAATTGAAATCAAACTTGTTGCACGACAGAAGTATGAAGTGACATATCTTGATGAAGTTGTAGTGGATGTTGTTCTTAGGAGAAATTTTCAATTATATGAAGATGAGTGGCACATACTCTTGGATTATTTGAAGGAGAAGTTAGAAACGGAAATAAAGAAAAAGAAGTAAAGTTGCTCAAGTTTTCGTCATTTCAACTGTCATTATAACTAAAAGACACCAATCTGATTAGGGTTTGGATCTCCTTAGGTTTAAACTATAAGATGCTAAGTTTACGTGATCGTTCAGAAAACATCCATATAGCGATCAAGCAATGCCGAATAATAATGCAAATAAACTGTGTTGATATATAGTTCTGTGATGAATGAACTGAATAATATGTTTGTGTTTGTATAGAATTTGAAATGAAATTGGAGCAATTTCAACTAGAGGACTGCATAATTTGTGGATCTATATATAATCAATTTAAATGTAATAATTGAGGTTGCGCATCTTTATTGCACGACATCTAGTGGCTCAATAATGTAAAAGGTGATGGTGAGTTTGAATAGTTATCGAGCCATCCGGCAGATGCTAACCTCTTTAATATCAATTCAATTTTAAACGTACGTGCACGACACGATGCATGCATGGCTATCTATGTTCAAATTATTGCTAGGGCGAGATAATAATTGCATAAACATTTTCGGGATTTTGGAAATTAAAGTCAAATTTTTACATACTTAATGAGTTAGTTAATGGACAAGTAAATTTATCAACAATAACTCATGAACGGGTATGATATAGACACTTCCACGCCATTCATCATGATAAGGAGTTAAACTTTTTGCTTAATCAAAACTGGAGAAACTGCTGCAATATTTTGTGGATCCCATCAAGCTCTGGATGTTTCTAAAATTTCTAAAATATGGTTATTAAGGATTTCAATTCAGACATTAATACAGATTATTGTAACTTTTTGTTGGATAATTGTAATGGCTCAAGGGCCTTAACGATTCATGATGAGTAATGATATGATTTAATTATCAAAAAAAAAATTACTCTGTTTCTTGTCATGTGTTGTAACATTCTAAGTATGACACATAATGGTCATGTCTTTTATTTATATGGTATTTATACATGTAAATAAATTATTTTGTAATTTGTTCTTAGTATGTCTCAAAGTTTCTAGAACTCCTGGTAAGACTTGCTGAAAAACCATTGTCGTACATGATTATATAGATTGACATCTAGCTATATAAATACCTTAATTGAGAAATCATTTTATTCATTTTATATTCAACCCACACAAGTGAATTAAGAACACATCTTAATAATATTATTACCACAAAAATGAAAAACCAATTCATTTGCATGCTTTCATCATCTTTCATCTTCTTACTACAATTTTTGTTATTAGCAAAGTCCAATAATATTTTCAATTCAACTCAATCTCATGAACATTTTCTCCAATGTCTTCAATCACAAACTACAAACAACACCTTATTCTCCAATATCTACACTCATCAAAACTCCTCATTTTCTTCACTCTTACTCTCCTCTATACAAAACCTTCGTTTTGCTTCACCATCTTCACCAAGACCAATATTTATCATCACCCCATCTAAAGAAGCTCAAATTCGACCACTTATTTTGTGTTCCAAATCGCATGGCGTACAAATTAGGGTACGTTGCGGGGGACATGATTATGAAGGTCTTTCATATGTTTCTAAACACCCATTTATCATAATTGACATGAGAAACTTAAAATCAATTACTATTGATACCAAAAATAAAGTTGCATGGGTTCAAGGAGGTGCACTTCTTGGTGAAGTTTACTACAAAATCGCACAAAAAACCCAAAATCTTGCTTTTCCGGCTGGCCTTTGCCCGACGGTTGGTGTTGGTGGGCACATTAGTGGTGGTGGAATTGGAACATTGTCGCGTAAATATGGTCTTGGTGCGGAGAGGTAATTGCTCAAATGGTCCCAGTAAGTGGGTGACTGTTGCAGTTTGGTCCTCGTAAGTGGGACCGATGCGCAAATGGTCCCTGGAAGTGTATAGCGGGTGCGCATTTGGTCCCTAAAGTAATGTTTTTGGGGTTTTACGTAAATAAATGCTAAAATTGGGTCAAAAATGTAATTTTTAAGAGTTTGGCTTGGCGACACACTTAAAACTTCATTTCCCGTTTCATTAAAACTTCGATTTTGACGATTCAAAATGCGTTGGAAAGCTATTTTCATCATCTTTAAGAATATGAGTTCAAACCCTAGTTTTATCAACATTAAGATTTTCAAAAAATTTCTTTTGACAAAACATACATAAAAACGTTGAATCACTTATCGTCTTTTTGTCAAAAATAATTTAAAAAATATCTCTCATATACAAGCTTTAACAAAGATTGTTGAAGAGTTAGTCGATATATGATTATCAAACTTTTCTATTTTAATAGTAACGAAGTACAAATTGGACTAACAAAATCTAAAGTGTGGTGATGAAGAAATAGAATCAACCATCCACTAGTCATTGAAAACTTGGAAGTTAAAAGAAAAGAATGATGACCAAAATAACATTCACGTGTCATGAAATGACAAAGAAGAAACAAATACAAGTTACCGATATTCAAATGCGATAAAGATATTAGGCTATGGATGAAAAACATATACAAAGATAAAATTTAGCCTTCAATCCTATCTCTTGAATAATTTTTGACAAAAAGACAATAAATGATTCAACGTTTTTATGTATGTTTTGTCAAAAGAAATGTTTTGAAAATCTAATGTTGATAAAACTGGGATTTGAACTCATATTCTTAAAGATGATGAAAATAACTTTCCAACGCATTTTGAATCGTCAAAATCGGAGTTTTAATCAAACGGGAAATGAAGTTTTAAGTGCATGTGTCGCCAAGCCAAACTCTTAAAAATTATATTTTTGACCCAATTTTAGCATTTATTTACGTAAAACCCCAAAAACATTACTTTAGGGACCAAATGCGCACCCGCTATACACTTTCAGGGACCATTTGCGCATCGGTCCCACTTACGAGGACCAAACTGCAACAGTCACCCACTTACTGGGACCATTTGAGCAATTACCTCTTGGTGCGGATAATGTTATTGATGCTAGGATAATGAATATAAGAGGTGAGATTTTAGATAGGAAGTCAATGGGGGAGGATTTATTTTGGGCTATTAGAGGAGGTGGAGTAGCTAGTTTTGGTGTTCTTCTTGAATGGAAGTTTAACTTAGTTGATGTTCCATCTATTGTTTCTGTTTTTAGAATAAATAGAACATTGGAACAAAATGCTACTAAGATTGTCCATAAATGGCAAGAAATTTTACCCAAATTTGGTGAAGATATTTTTATTAGAGTTTCTATTACTAGTTTGGAGTATGAAAATGGGGACAAAACAGTCCAAGTAACATTTGAGTGTTTATATCTTGGTGGGGTTGAAAAACTTTTCAAGAAAATTGAAGAAATATTCCCTCAATTAGGTTTGAAAAGAGAAGAAATTAGTGAAATGAGTTGGATTAATTCTACACTTTATTTTTCTATGCTTCCAAGTGGTGCAAGTTTGGATGATTTGGTTAGTATCCCCACTTACCCAAAATCATATTATAAAGCAAAATCAGATTTAGTAACTAAACCAATTCCTAAATTTGCTTTAGAGGGCTTGTGGAAAAAGTTTATGGTAGATGAAGCTAAGGAAGCACAACTAATATTTCATCCTTATGGTGGAAAAATGGATGAGATTAAAGAGGATGAAATTCCATTTCCACATAGGAAGGGGAATTTGTTTGAGATACAACATTTGGTTTATTGGGATGAAGAAGATAATAAAGAATCAAGGAAGTTTTTAAATTGGATAAGAAATTTATATGATTATATGGCTCCATATGTTTCTATGTTTCCAAGGGTTGCTTATTTTAATTATAGGGACCTTGATTTGGGAGTGAATAATGAGAAAGGGAGTAGCTATGGTCAAGCAAGTATTTGGGGGGTAAGGTATTTTAAGGGAAATTTTTTCAAGTTGGCTCAAGTGAAAACTAAAGTTGATCCACAAAATTTCTTTAGAAGTGAACAAAGTATTCCAACATTGTAAGTTGAAGTCAAGATGGCAAATATATGTAGTTTATAAAGTAGTGATCTTAGATTGTGTGAGAAGTGTGATTTATTTTGCATAATGTATTTGTAGTATATAGGCTTTAATTATTGTTGGTGATTGCATCCTGGCTATTTCAAATTATGACTCCATATGTTTCAAATAAGTGCTAGCTTTTGGGTGTATGAAATTGTTTATGAATAAATATTTGGTAAATATAAGGTCTTTACAAAATATATTTATGAAAATCCCAAGGTATACAAATTGTATTTAACGAACATAAAAATTTGTGCCAACACCATTATGGTGCTAACTTATCTTCTTTAGTTTTTTAATCAGTATAGGTATAACGTCCGTAAGTACTTTAAAAGAATAATTACAAACAAAAGATTATTATGAATATATATATCTTGATGTAAAAATCTTTTGTTCGTATATATATATATATATATATATATATATATATGTATATATATATATATGTATATATATATATGAAAATGTACTCCAATTCCATTATGAATACAAATGTACTTTTCATACACTTTTAGATTTTTACATTAACAGATCAATTCCGGTCACTATTGGTCATTCCCATCGATGATGATCAGTCCCTCAATTAACCCCAACCAACCCCAATGAACGATCACAATCAATATATGTTAGGCTAATGGGCAACCCTAGCCCATAAGCCCGTAGAGTACATTAAAGTTAAGTTAATAAACAAGAACAACGATTATCAATAAAATATCTCCCTTTATATTTCTACAACATATAAAAAAGCTACTACGAATTAGTACCATGTTGATGTTAACACAAGATCAAATTCCACCATCCCACATTATTTCTTATTGAATTATGAAGGGAAACACTTCAATACTCCCTCCATTGCCACATTTGATTTTCAGTATTCAAAACAAATTTTACAACCTTTATCTTACTTAATATACAACTTAGACTTAAAAGATGATTATAACGCAAGTATGAAATAGGTAGAAATACTATCAACGAACATATCTTTCTACCATTTACTGTAAGTCTGTACTACATGTCTACGTTATGCATTCACTAGTATTTACGTTCTAAACTTAGAAGTTCGATTATCAAAATTTAAAACTCGACAATCTTTTAAAATGATAATATAATAGCAATCGAACAGACTTTTTCAAAACAGAGTAAGTTGCCAAAAGTTTTGAAGCCATTGATCTGAGAACGATATAAGAGTGACAAAAATCATAAGGCAAATCGTTGGGAAAAACTTCATCGTTCAATGAAGGCTTTTGGCTTCCCTCAACGTCTTACAAGGTGTAGGCATGCTTTACCATTCTCCTACGGAGCGTAAACAAAGCTCAGAGTCGCGTATATTTTCATGGTTCTAAAAGGTGAAAACAATAATATTACAGATAAACTCTTGATTGCTCAATAGCTCCATAATCATCAAGCACATATTCACCTTGCGTCTTTATTTTCCTTTATCACTCAAGTGTTTATTAGACCCATGTTGCACCCACCATCTTTGCCATAAATGCAAATCTGTCCGCCGCTTCATCAATCTGTAAAATATAATTTTGAGAAGACTAGAGAAAGGCCATAATAAATTTAAGTCATTTTTTGAATATTTCTTACCATTTTCTTTGTTGGGCGCCCTGCACCGTGCCCAGCCTTGCACTCAATACGTCCGATAATTGGATTCGTTTGTGGGCTATTCTCTAAACTTGTGCACAAAACGTATTGCATAGTCTACAACAAAAAAGAACCTTGAGCTTGCAAGAATTGCTACACCAAAATACTAGGCAAAGATAATAACGGATGAAACACAATTTGTAAGGAATATAGCAAGAACAGATATCATCACCCAAGATAGCAATTAATGCAAATACATATGTAAATCTAGAGCATGGAAAAAGGAATGTGGTAAAGCATGAAGATTTCACCATTTTCTTTCCATTGTATCTTTTTGCCCAAATGCATAAAACAGAATATGAAAATTTTTATTGAAACATTTCAATGGTGTACCGCTAATAGTTTCAAAGAATGCAGGGGCACAACACGATCATCATGATCCGCGGTCAATAGCATGGTCGAAGGATACTGAACCAACTGGTTGGAGGATTGTTCCCAAGGTCTCCTAACGTTATGTAGAGGGGAATACCTGAGAAGGAAACAAAAGGAGAAACTTCATAAAATTTCAGGAATATCATTTCTGAAGAGGAACATAGAATGAAATCTGTCTGTCACATCCACCTGAGAAGTAACTGTCTACAACATGCAAGTCATCATGATTTTCGATCCTCTATATAAATCCTACTACCAAAACTCCCCACCCCCAAAAGATCAATCACTCTTTAAACAGGAAGTTGCATGTTAGGCAGATATTTGAGTGACAATTCAACTCACTTGATTAACCAATTAAACTCCTCTTCTTTTTCCGAGCACCCATAATCAGAGATCCATGCATGGCCTGGTAAACGAAAAGCCAATAAGCACGATTAGAAAACTGATAAAAGGAACATCATACATAAAAAAACCTGTATGTGGAAGCTCTTTCTCACCAATTGTAAATTTATGAAATCGAAGCATATCCATTACACCAACATGCGCCAGTGCGCATCCGAAGAGATCGGGTCTCTGTTATTACAAATAGATAACCAAGTATAAAACGTCAGTGCTATGAAGCAGCAAAGACTTTCTCTAGTACATAAAATTCTAGACAGCTAAAACTAAAGAAACCTGATTAATACAAGCTCCAACCAGAAGGCCGCCATTGCTTCCACCTTCAATACACAGCTTTTTGGGCTGTGTGTAACCACTGGAGACTAGATATTCAGAGGCAGAAATGAAATCATCAAAACAATTTTGCTTCTTAGCAAGAGACCCATTCTTATGCCAATCCTCTCCATATTCACCACCTCCACGAATGTTAGCTATGCAGTAGACAGTACTTAAATGCTTCATAAGCACAATTCGACTTGCAACAAAATAAGGTGTGATGCTGATGTTAAATCCACCATATCCATAAAGAAGGCAAGGATGTGATCCATCTAATTCAAGATTCTTTTTGGATATGATGAACATTGGTATCTTGGACCCATCTTTACTTGACACAAACACCTGAAGAACAGGAGAAACAAGCAAATGGATCTACATGAGTAAAAATTAACAAGATGTTACTGAAACCAATCTCTACACACTCCGCATTCCACAACCAAAGTTCACTTGCAATACTCGGAAAAGGAGTTGTTAGCCTATCATCCATAAAACTCGATATAGTTCTTCTTCCAATATTGCATACTATTTCATCGAAGTGTGAAATACATAGCTTTGAATATCTCACTATTAAAAGGAGATTCTACAATCAACAAAGCATATCAACAGGTTGAAATGTTCATTCTCAGGGAGACTAGTGTTGCACACAGTTCATTCTTTAACAGTTTCAAAGAAGAGATCCTTCATAATAATGCTGTCTGAAGCCTACAACTTGCCAATCTTCATTCTCAGGGGTCAGGGTCAAGAAGATAATGTCACCTACAATCTTAAGTCAAAAACCAAGATACATGGGTGGAAAATTTCAAAGGCATCTAAATTACTTATATCTTTTCGAGTTCATGAGAATGTCGCAGTAAAAGATCTAGATTTAAAAAAAAAACTCATATTACCTATCTGAATCAACAAAAATTCACAAAAAGAATCCAGGATCCATCTGAAATTTTACATTATTTAGAAACAAATATACTAGGACAGTAAATTCATTGACATAGCCAAAAAGGCCTGATATAATATTCACTTCACAGAAATGTAAAAGCTTCATGAAGTTAATTATAGGCTACCTGATTAACGACGAACTCAGTGCGGTCAAATCCAGGTACAACAATCTCACGAAATATCTTCATCTCTGGAACCCCAGATTGTAGATCACAATGATAGAAGATTCCAGGAACGAGGAAGCTGGTAAAACCTATAAAAAAGCTATTGTCCTTCCTCCTAGCAGAAATCTCAGATACACTTCCAATGTCTAGTGGTAATTGATGGAGCAATACACCTGTGTTCAAGTCCCTTAACTGGAGAATATTTTTAACATCGCTCAAATAACACACAACCAACTGGTTTCCATTAACAACAGTGACTGACTCAAGAACATCTTTCTCATCTTCTGGGAGGACTTCACTCCAATTGGAAGGATCTTTGAGGTCGACACGGACCAATTTGTATCTTGGAGCATTCTTGTTCGTCCGAAAAGTGAAGAGGGTATCGTCATTTGCAACAACTTCATAAGAAGCCTCAAAATTATCGACAAGCTTGACAAAAGGAAGGAGATCACTTTTCCCTTTATACCCTTCAAGTCCACCAGTAAGTGCAGCCAAGTCACAGTAATACAACTTGTTGACAGGATCACAATTGGCACTAGTATAAAGAATAACATACTGTACATGTATAAGGAAATGAAAGAGTAGATGTATTAGTCAGCTGAAAAAATTATGTTAAATAAAGCACCATTCAAGATTGATGTATGCACGTAATCAGTATAAAATGTGTATACTTAATAATTATGCATTGAACGACATTACATAATATTGCGACATATTGAAAAATTGCACATTCATATTTAGGACAGCTATTGTCAATTAGCATCTTTAATATCTTGAAGGATTCCACACACAGAATTAGAAGGTAATTGCTACTACAGTAAAGAAGATCTGAAGACGCAAGTGTGAGTAAGTCATTAGCAAAATCAACTCCTCTAGCTAGTATCTCAGAAATCCTTAGGCAGCTAAACTAAACAACTACATGGACAGCCAACTCACACTCCAAACCAGTTATATGCTTTACTTTGTTATTACTTCACATTTACATCTAGAAAAAAATATAGGGAGTAATATTTTCGTAGAACTTGATAAGGCTGCTAAAATAGGCATGCATAAATATATCTGAAGTACATGTGGGTAACATAACAACCTTTCCATCTTCTGTTACAGAAGCTGAACGTGTATAAGTTGGATTCTCAGGATCATTCCAGCACAAGATATCCTCTGATTGATCTGTACCAAGAAAGTGGTAATATATCTCATGGTGCAAGTTTGCACTTGTCTCAGTTCCAGCATCCAAGTTCTCTCCATCCCTACATGACATATTATTTAACCGAATACTATTACTCACAAATAAACCAGTTCACCCTGACCGGAAAATTCAAAGTATATTTCATGAATTGTGACAGATGTAGAGACCGAACCCACACGAGCGCGAGATGAAAGAGTAAACTAGGTGTAATAATAAATCCACATATCACATATACCAATTACTATATCCCTACGTCAATATAAACCAACTAGATATTCACATGGTATGCTCGTCCTACTAGATATTCACATGGCATGCTCCTCCTAAGAAAGCTAAACAATTCATAACTCTTACTTTGGGGCAGGATAACGACTATAGAAGAAACCTTTGCCATCATGAGTCCAACTAATACCCGAAAATTTGACCTGCAACAAATTACATATATATCACAGAGCTTACTAGAAAGAATTGAAGAACAGTTCTTAGCTCCACATCTAAATAAATATATCTACACAAAAATACTTACCCATGATATTGTATCATGCTCAACAGCCTTACCATCAATCCGCATTACTTTAATCTTTACCCAGTCACTTCCACTCTGACTAACTGAGTAAGCCAAATACTTGGCATCCTCGCTGACAGAACACTGGCTCAATGCTATTGTTCCATCCTCACTCAGAGTATTTGGATCAAGCAAGACCTCTGGTTCTCCATTAAAACTATGCTGAATGATCATAACAATAATTTAATTTTTAAATTGAAGCACTTCGTTTATTTAAACTAAGCATAAACATTGTAACACAACAACACTTGGTAAATCGTTGGCACCTGGACATAGAGGACTTTTTGTGGTTGCAAACCAGTGTTGTGGAAGAAAAAATACTTGTCACCTGCTCTAAATGGTGCTTCATACTTGGGAAAATCGAATAATTCCGTTATCTTTTCGTGTAGCTTGTCTCTTGTTTCACAGGTCTTGAGAACCGAGTCGCTCAATTTCACCTGCTCTTCAACGAATTGTTTAGTCTCTTCTGAATCTGGATCTTCTAACCTAGATCAACGACAACAAATTCTTATTCGAGTCAACAAAAGTAAAGAGAGCCAACTCATATTTAAAGTCTATAATATAAAATCGGATTCTTTTTTTGACATTTTTCAAATACAATACATGCATATTGCTCCTACAATACTAAATTTGGCTGAAAATATCAAAAGAGAAACAATACTAGTCCTGTCCCAAAAATATTGTCGAGTTCTAATTTTCAGCATTCAAAATTAGCAAACTTCGCAACCTTTATTGACACAGAAAACTTCTATTTGAATAAAAAATATCATACGAATGCTAATTAGGTTTAAAGTACTGTCTCGTGACATCTTTTTCACCAAATTTTTGCTAACATATACAAAAAACATGCAAAAGATAGTCTGGTTTAATTTTCAACAGTCATAATAACAAACTTCGTGTCCTTAATGGACACAGAAAACTTTGATTTGAATGACCCTGATGCACACACAAAACTTTGATTTGAATCATACGATCACCTAATACTAAATAATGTTGAAAATACAATCTTTAGATACCTTTCACCAAATATCACAAAACACAAACAAAAACAATGGAGTTCATAAACTAAAAGCCGAACCATCAAAATTCAAAACTACACAATCTTTTTGGGGACACAGGGAGCAACCTTGTTTTGCACAATAACATAGACAACCTTGTTTTGCATAATAAAGCACATGATTTATACTAAATTTGGTTATATACACTATCTTTTATATATTTTTAATCAAACTACACAATATAAACCTATATGAAGTTCCCAAATTATAGAAATGAAGCATCAAAAGTCAAAATTGCAAATTCATATTGGACATACATTGTAGGGAAAAATATAGTAACAATTACCATCTATAAGGATCAGTAATTGGAACACCGTGATAATCATCAACAACCGAATCATCACGGCGAGCTGAGGGGTAGGTCAACGGATGGTCAACGGCGGAGATGGACCCCATTTTCGGAGGATGCGATGAACAACGAAATTGTAATAAACGGTCAGGTTTTGGGGGGAATTTAAATGTGGTAGGTGGAATACTATGTTGATGGGGTTTATATAGAGTGAGGCTGGTTACGAAACGACGTCGTTGTGGAATGGAGAGGGGGAGCGTTATGATATGTTTATGGCGTAGATATGGTAACATGGTAGGGGTAGTTATTGTGGAATTTTTGGTATAGAGGGTGTGGATATAGGACAATGTGAGAGTGCAGGATCACTCAAAAGGTTGTTTTCTATTGTCATTATGTGTGGAATTTGGAAAATTATGACAACATCATAATGTATATCAATCTATCAATATCAAAAAACTCTAGCCATGGATTATTTAGCTTTTAAGTTCGAATTGTATGTTACTCCTACTACTTTTGTTTGATATTTTACCTTTTACTCCATAAAAATAGAGTCATTGGCTGATTACCATAATTTTAGATAATTTAACTGTGTGTGATACTCCTTCTATCCCTGAAAGATTGGTACATTTTAATTTTTCATGATTAAATTTTATAAAAATTGATCATGAATTCTGATTAAATGTTAAGAATTTATATAGAAATATGAGATCTTGTTAGATTCGTCTCAATATATATTTTTGAAATATTAATTTTTTATAATTTTTTCGCAGAATAAGAAATATTTAGGTTTTAAAAAGTGTTTTTTTTATCTTGAAAAATCAAAATATACCAATCATTTAGGATACGTAGGAAATAATATTTTTTGGTCCAATAAGGATGATAGATTCAATAGGACTAAGATGTTACAACACACTAACTACTTGATACAATAAGCCATCAACGTCACTATTTGTCCATATTGATCCTATGGTGCTTCCCAAAGGTGTGGGGGACTGGGGGTGGGGGGGGGGGGGGGGGGCATATATTTGAGGTAGAGTTCAAACGATGTGATAGCAAATTTGCAACTAGAGTACTAGCTAGACAAAAAATGATAATTTTATTATATTAAGTTAAAATGAACACGTAAGTATTTTTTTGATTCTTCATTTTTTTAATTACTTCATTAACAAACGGCATATATGTCGTGATGGTAACAATGTGTAGTTTAAATTAATAGTAAAATGATAAGTTACAATTTGTCGTTAGATTTGGTAAGATAATGAGCCATGAGAACACTGCTATTGGGATATATTGTAGCGAGAGTAGTCCATTTAGTTATCACGTAGTATTTGTAATGTGTTGGTCTCTTTGAGACTACACGATGAATACCTTCACTGTGTGTTGTTTCTACACTTTCTTGCTTATTCTATACAACATCCTAATTGCTTAAATTTCAAAATAAGCAAATTAATGCATCAAATGATATGGTTACTTACTAAACTACTAAAATGCAGAATTGACTCATTGTTTCTTCAGTCCAACTTCGGAATAAAAGAAACAAATAGCAACAAGGTTACTTGAAATGTGAAAGAATTATCTTATCCATATGGTGGGTAATTGGTAAAACTGTCGTTTGAAGCAAAAAATATGATCCTCCTACGAAAGAACATCATCAAACGAAATAAACTTGAAGGTGAACGTCCATATTAGATTGAATTCATTATTCATGGACCCTTTAGACCATATTACCTCTTTAGTATTCTTGTTGATCCTTGAATACTTGGTTGAAGGTATCTGTGTTACTGTGTGGGAATAAATCTCCACGTAGTATTATGGTTGGATCTAGTAAAGACGAACCTTATTGTTATGAGTTTTATATCGAATCAAGTTTTGTCCAACACTGTGTGAATATTTGTCGAGTCAAGTCAAATCATTTTCAAGTAGAATCAATCCTTCAATCAGTTCCAGTTGACGTCAACTTAATTGAAACACTTTCTTTAATAAAATTCGATTTTGTATATATATTGTAAAATAATAACATTAATATAAATCATCATTAATACTTACACGCAACATATTAATACTTACACGCAACATATATTGATTGTTGCAAAATAATAACATTAATATAAATCATCATTAATAATTAGGCATAATATTAGTCCAGTAATGTTCACGTCTTAAACCTATCAAACTGTTCAAACGAGCTAGTCGACCTTTCCAATCGTAAATTATCGAGCTTTTTATTTCATTGAGGCCCGGTAGAAAGCCCAGTTGCAGGCATGGTCTTTTACTGACTTACTCTCTCTCCAAATCAAAAAGCCCAAACAGTCCTCATCATCTCCAGACTCCAATACTATATCCTTGAAGCCTTCAACCATCATCTTTCTTGATCTCCAAACATTGCAATTTCACCATTTTATTTTTCCAAATTCAATCAAGACTACCTAATTGAATCGACACTGCACTCAAGATCCTCTCCCCCTTCAACTTTCTGAATCGATTTCTCTATTTCCTACAGGTATATATTTCACCTATTTATGTTCTTGCAATTGAGATTCAACCTCGATTTTCATGTTATTTCACCGATTATGTTCTATTGTACGTTGTATCTCATAAAAAGGAAACCTTTATTCACAAATAAGAAAAGAATATTGTATGTTGGATGTTTTTTGTTTATGCATCTCAGATTGTTAAAAATGTTGTATTGAATTGATAAAATTATTTTGTGGTTATTCTTCTTCGCTTCTTGAAGCCAATATTCAGATATTGTCGATTGAGATTTCTAATTGTGCATCTCAGATTGTTGAAAGTTTGTAGTTAATTGATAGCTTTTTTCATAGTTGTGTTTTGTTAGATTTCTGAAACCAGTATATTATTTATTTTGTTAGCTGCACTGGTACCAGTTTATGTGGAATTATTGTTTTTTCTTTTCCTGAAAGTAAGCCCAGAACTTGAACCCTGGGATAACATCATTTGCAAGCCCAGAACTCGAACCCTGGGAACTCATCGTTTCGATGAATATTCTGAGGACACTAGATGAACTGTATATCTAGAAATGATACATAATTTGTATCTCAATCGTACTTTATAAATTGGCGTTTAATATTGTATGAGCTATTTGACCTTGCACGGATATTAAGTTAATAAGATCAAGTGATCAACACATTTAGAAGTATGAGTTTCGTTCATATGGACTTTGTACTGTTTTATCAGTGTGACGGGTAAGAGGGAAAAGTTGTGATGTAAATAAAGTTATTATTTTGAAGCATACTTAAATAGTTTCTCATTTAAATCAAAATGGATGGAGTACATCATGTTTATGAATTGTGGAAACGGTGAAGTGAACTTAGATATACATGCGTTGGTCGGGCCCTAAAGTTTGAATTTTGCTTTTGGTAGTTTACAAAGTAAAGTGATAAGTACTTGAGAGTTTTATAGTTGGTGAACCGTGAACTCATCCTAATCCCCCATTTGTAGGATTGCTCCGGCTTTCTATGTTGTTATTGAGTAAAAATGTATATTTATTAATGTTTTAGTCCTATTGCAGAAATGTACGATAATCTTGGAGGACAGCCAGGAGGACCAAGACCGCCCCCGCCTAACTCACAGCCAAACCCCTTTGGCAATGCATTTTATGGTGCAGGGCCAGGGCTTATAAAAGGTGGATTGAGTGCATATGGGGAGAAAATTCTTGGGTCAAGTTCTGAACACGTGCAAAGCTATGTGAGTTTATGAGAATGCTTAAGCATATGCTTTTTAAATAGTTGAACACATAATTTGATTTGATTTCCCTTCAAATAAAATTGATCTGATTGCCTTTAAATAAAAATGATTTGATTGCCCCTTAAATAAAATACATCAACATGCCCCATGTGCATCTGAAGAGACTCCATCTAAGTGGGACATGGGGTGGGGGGACGGGGGGAGAAGGTCAGAGAGTACGTTATCTATGCTTCTTATCTATTGCTGACATAATAAAAAGAGAAGCCTTGAGGTTTTTGGAAGGATAATACGTGGCTATGACCTACACTAGATGAGTTCAAGTCCTGGTATCTGTTTGACTTAGGAATGTTTCAGTCATTGGTTAATGGGACTTCTATATTTCTTAATTCACCATCTCATACATGAATTCAACAAAGAATTCCCAGGTTTTTCCTATGTTGAATAAACATCTAATTTGATCTTTACCTTTTCTTAAACCTTTTTTTGTTTGCTTTCTGTTGGAGATGTGACTTGTTAGCTCGTCTTGCGAAGTTTGGGATTCAGAATTTTAATAAGATAATATTGATGTTTCCTTGATTCTCATTTACAAATTAGTTACATTATCGTCTGTTTTTCAATATATGCTTAGTTTAATTTTACGATTATGAATCAAATATGTAATACTTCAGTTTTTTCTTACATGATTTTGTATTTACAGTATATATGAACGTGTTATGTATAAGAATGAGATTTTTAAATAAACAGCAACAGTCTGTTGAACTATGTCTATCTGATTATTCGAATTTAATATGATCATCTAACAGTTACGGAGTATTATAGTTACCTGATTGATCTTTTGAGAGACTTTCCGTTGATATCATTTTGTTATTCTGATTGAATAACAGATCAGTAGGTGGTTTTCTGATCCTCAGTACTATTTCCAAGTTAATGACCAATATGTCAGGAACAAGTTGAAAGTTGTTCTTTTCCCATTTTTGCACAGGGTAAGTTACTATGCTGTTCATCAGTAGAATCTGTTCTCTGCTTACTGCAATGATGTTGGTATTTTATTATGGCAATACTCTCCAGGGGCATTGGACAAGGATTACGGAGCCTGTAGGTGGGAGGCTTTCCTATAAACCCCCTATCTATGACATTAATGCTCCAGACTTGTATATTCCTTGTATGGCATTTGGCTCCTATGTTGTCCTTGCTGGCTTGTATCTGGGTCTTCATGGAAAGTAAGTTTAAGCCTCTTCTGCATATGATCACTATTGGAAGTATTATATTATTGTGATAACTGACAAATACGTAAGTAAAATGAATGGAATCCGTTACTCATTTAATTCACTGGAAAAATCTGAACGACTGCTGGTATTCTTTGCCTTTATATACTTCTTTTCTTTTATATGAATGGCCTACTTTTTACGGAAAATTATTGAAGAGCAATGACCTATCTCCTTGTTTTCAATTTCTTACAATTATGTTTCTATGCCAGTGTAGTAGTACTAATATCTACCTTCTTATCTGTCAACTAAGGCTATAAGCACACATTTACTCTTAGGTTACCACTTTCCTTTTACGTGAAAAATTAAAGTCTGTAAAATTAAAATGTTTTAGAACTGATAAAGTGAGGTATGCCTTATCAGCCAGCCTCCCAACTTCTTGGTTGCGCAACTAGATAGACGAATGTAAACTTTGTCAGTTTGACTGCACCAACCTCCAGTCCTCACCAGTTGTTTTAGTTTCTTAACCACTCATTCTGTAGACTCTGAGACAATATGGTCTCGCTGAGATGCTGCTCAATGTCATGCAAGTCCAATGAAGGGATATCATCAATTGATCTCTGGACCTCCCTCATTTCTACATCTTGGTTCCACTTAGTTTCGTGACTATTGAAGATTTATCAAGGCCTAGCTGTCAAGCAAAACAAAGTATATCTTTGTTTGAAATTTGAACAAAAACTTCATACCTAAGATTTTAATTCTAGAAAGACCAAGTATTCACCGTTGCAGTTGTCAGGTCCATTAACATCTGTCTACATGATGTTATACCCTCCTGTGCATACCTGATGATTTTTTCTCAGTGCAGTAGGGTCCCATCCTGGAAGCACTTTTACCAGTGATATTTGTGATCTGAGATTTATCATCTATAGTTGTCCTAGTCTTGCAGTTGCTAAATTTTTCATTGTGTTTCAACTTCAACATGTTCGAGATCTTGAGTGTTGAACTGTCTTTTACTTTTCGCTTGGAATCTGATGAATGCAGTTGACCCATATTATATTATATTTTGAAGGTCTTTCTAGATCCTCCCATGACATTTTCCTGGGTTTCTTCAGGTTTAGCCCAGAAGCATTAAACTGGCTGTTTGTTAAAGGATTGTTTGGCTGGTTTATTCAAGTTTCCCTTTTAAAGATGTCCTTGTTTTCTTTGGGAACTGCCGAGGCACCTTTGCTTGATATTGTGGCATACGCAGGATATACTTTTGCAGGATTGTCTCTGTCCGTCCTTGGAAAAATTGTATCCAGCTACTCATACTACTTTATGATGCCATGGACATGTTTATGCATGGGAATATTCTTAGTTAAGACAATGAAGAGAGTTCTTTTCGCAGAGGTCAGGACTTATGATTCAAGCCGGCATCATTACCTCTTGTTGTTCATCGCCTTGGCTCAGTTCCCACTTTTTATATGGCTTGGGAACGTTAGTGTCAACTGGCTCTTCTAGGCTAAAAACGTTTTAGAAATTATAGTTTTTTTCAATCTCTCTTCAGTACTGGCGTGAACCATTCGAGTAGTAATGGCATGCCAGTGTTTTGTTAACCTTCGGTGTCTGACATGTATTTGTGGTTTCTGTGCTGGTCTTTTAAGACCACAGGTACATGAGATGTTGCAATGAAGTACATTTTTTATGGATGAGCTACTTACTGAGATTTAAGATTTTAACTGCTGTCACTGTAACTAATTTTTTCTTTTAAACTAGTAACTCTTTTTTTAAAAAGAAAGGGTAAAACGCAACTAATATTCAGGTTGCTCCTAGCTGGATGAAACAAATCTTGAAGTGCAAAAACAGAAGAAACCCATAAATTTACAAATCTTCAGTGCACCACCACCTCTGTAGCAACCAATGGCTGTCGAAAATTCAGCATCAAACTGTGCGTTAATGATGTTCAAGAATTTATTAGATCAACTCAACGTCACTATCACAGCAACAGCCAACAGTGTACAACAGCACAAGTGTGAAATAGTTCAACCCTATGTACAAAATTACAGAGGTAAATTTCCTTTGGCTTCTCACCTATTTCAAATAGATCTACATAATAGCCAGTTCACACTAACGGCTCTCATACACTCGTATTCAGAAAAGAGGTAAATCGTAGAACGCTCCTTCAGGGGATTAGATCTTTTACTTTAACCATATAGATACTAAGGTTTGCTTCTTATGAAAATTGAAATCATACTGCACGTACGTAAAATTATTGATCCTTGAGATTTAAATAGTTGTCATCTCAACTAGTAACATTTTAGGTTGCCCCTTATTTTTTTAGTTTAAACTTACAATAAATGAATGTTTATATGCTAAATTTCTCTAATCTACTAAACTTTGTCCAAATTGTTCAGTTTGCTCCTTGAATTTTGCAATTAAGTCAAATTGCCCTTAAACAACTGTAATATGCTTATTCAGAGTCTCGATTATTCTCTACTTTCATTTAAATTTTATTGAAATATTAGTTGAGGCTCATCAATGTTAAATTTCAATATATCAAATCTGTAAAAATTTAAAAAGAAATTAAATATAAGTGACCTGTGCGATTCTGTTTAGGGTTAAACTAGAGAGAATCACACTTTATCAAACCAAATCATCAATTACTTTCACAAAATAAGATCAGGAGCCATAAAAATGTACTTAATTATATACAAGGTGTAGGCCACTTTTTAATAGATGTATTAATGTAAGGATTTTGCACAGATGATTCATATTTACGGGGATCATATGCCATTGTTGCCATTTACAGAAATCAAAATTCAACGTATTTGGATCATTTCGACAAATTTCATGTTAAAAGACACTTTTATTATTTGAAATATTACCACATACAGTATTTATCATTCATGTTTTTTTTTGTTGTTAATTTTTCTATCCACTTTAATGCCAAAATTAGACGTATTTATTTTTATCGAACAATAACATGATACTCTCTCCATTTTAGGATTATATATTTTAATTTTCAATTAGATACACGATTTTTATTTATTTATAATTGTTGTTTGATCTAACTAATTACACACATATATAAGAATTAAAAATATCATGTTATCTTAGATTTACATCAACTATACTAGCATTTGAGCCAGAATACATATATTTCAGTAAACATAATAATGAACATATTGAAATATAAGCTAAAATTTTAAATTTAATCTTCATACAAATTAAATAAAGTGCGAAACGAAACAATATTTTTGAATATGGAGCCATGAAGGGAGTAGTATAATAATAATAATGCAAGGCAAGGGAAGGTTAATAATGATTCATGATGAGTAACAACACATAATAATATACAGCCTGATAAGATTCAAAAATAAATTAAAGTTAATTAATAAGGTGTTTGATGATAATAATGGGACTTTAATTTGTCTAGGGTTTTTAATATTTAAAGATTGCTGATTCCATTTAGGGTCTGGAGTAGTACATAGTAGTGCATCCTTCAATCTTCATTTATGACCATCGGCTACTTGAATATGCCCTTGGAGGGAAATAATACAAAAAAAAAACAGAATATTATTACGATGATCTAATAAAAAGTAATAATAATAATAATAAAGTTAAAAAGGAAGTGGACACGAGAATGAGTGTCAACACAGGTAATGATAGAAGTTCTGAATAAGAGCACTTGCCTTTGAAAGCTCGACTGATGACCTCTTTCAGCTCCCATAAACATAAAGCTTTTATGTATGATAGGAACTCCTCCTCCAGACCACCTTCTTCCTCAAAACATACAGACAATAATAATACCTCGTACAATATCCGAATAATTATCATGAGGGTTTTAACTAAGAGAAGCCAACAGAGCTCAGTTGGCAGTATGCCCACCTCCATGTTTTATTCAAAGAGAATATATATAATATATAATTATATTAATACTCCGTCCCTAAAATATTGTCGCATATAACAAAAGTTAAAATATGACAATCTTTTAATGATCGAGGGAGTATATAGAAAGAAAGGTGATTAGGGTTTCAACTTTAATTTCATTCGAACTCATGTAATAAGTTGTCTCCACCATATATGTCCTCTAGATGAAGTAGAGAGGTGGACAGAATGCCAATAAGCTCTGTAAGAGACCCTTTGTTAAACCACCATGAAATCCAGACAACCAGCAACACCACTTGTCTCAAGAAAAGATAAACAAAGTACCATACAATAACTCAAAGAGAGAGATGTCGAAAAGAGATCAAGAGGGGAAGAGAGATGCATGAGATAGATGAGAGGAGTGCTATTTATAAATGACTACATATGATAGAGGCAGGACTTAGGAGGAGTGGGAAGATCTGGTTTTAATAAGGAACTAGGTTGAAGAGGGAGGGAGGGGGGGGGGGGGGGGGGGTTGTTGATGAGTAGTAAATGAGGAGATGGGATGATGGGATGGATCATTATATTCTTTGGGGCATATTAAGAAAATGAATGAATAAAAAGGATCATCATACTTATTCTTGTCCTTCAATTGCCCATCCCTCCCTCGCCTCCTCGTTTTTTATGATAACCAATACTCCTACTACCTACTACTCTCATTCATCTTGTTTTCCTCAAAACTCTTGTGTTATTTTTTACTCCCTTCACTTTTTTACTTATTGTTCTATCAAAATAATTTACTTTTATTTACATGTGTTTTACACTTTTAAGATACTTTCTGGTTTAGTTTTTCTATTATGACCATATCATTATATGAGCATGAAATATATTTTTATCTTAAAATTTGAGATAAAAGAAACTATACAAGTAAAAAAAATGAAATGCGTAATTGTTGTGTCAAAGTCTAAACGATAACTAAAAAATGAATAAATTATTATTTAACTAACCCTCTTTTCATGTCTAATTATTTATTTATAATAGAAAAATAATTATATTCTTTTATACTAGTATTAAATTATTTATTCAACATATCAACAATAACTATTTTCACTTTTTAGCACTCCACATTAGAAATATATAGTTCAAAGTATAATTCATTTTGTCTTCATTCATCATGTCACAAAATTAGAGAATAAAATATACAAATTTAAATAAAACAGATTTATTATCTATTTGTGGTATTTGGAAATAAAAGTGGCATTTTAAAAGTTAACTTTATATTTATAGCCAAAAAGCAAAAACGAAAAGGAGAAAAAGTAACACTAAACTGGTAGTCAACCGATTGACATGCGCCTCTTATGTAAGAACAAATCATTAAATTAAATCAAATTATGACTAGTAGTCTCCTTCTTCATCTTTCTATTGGAGCAATATAATTTGCAGTGGGGGACAATATCTCACAGTTCATCTCCAATATTAAATATAGTTTTTCGACCTCTATTCCTAAAAAAATGATGAGAGTAGAACTATTAATTAGCTCATGAGTTTTCGTATTGATCATATTTATGATGTATGTTTCATAGTGTTTATTGTTACAAAATTATTTATGAGTACACTATTGTAATTCAAAATCAAACAATATATTGGGTCCAATTTAATATAAGTAATACTTATATTGCATGTTATGTTATCTTTCAAAAAATATAGATTTAATTTAATGATTAAATGAATAGGTTTTTTTCATCTTAACTCACACACCTTAGATTTGAATGAAAGTTAACATATTATTAATAAATATAATAAATGAAAAAAATGTCAAAAATATATACATTAAAAAAGTGTTTAATCTCAAGATTCCAAAATCAACTCATCAAAATTTAAAATCGAATAATTTTGTAATAGAGATAATGTAGTATACTACCTCAATCCCTAAATGATTGATATATTTTGACTTTTGTTGGTCATTACAAAAATTGATGATGAACTCTCATTAAATGATAAGATATTATATAATATAGTCTTATGAGATCTTGCTGTTAGATTCGTCTCAATATATATTTTTGATATGTCAACTTTTCATAATATTTTTGATATAAAATAAGAGATATTTACGTTTTAAATCGTGTTTTCTTGACCATAAAAGTCAAACTATATCAATCATTAGGAACGGAGGGAGTAATAATAATTAAGAAGCATCTTTCACTTTTTTTTTTTACTATAGAGGAAAGTCCATTAGACTCTACTTTTTCTGCTTTTTTTTGCACCTTTCCTCTTCTAATGATCCTGCGTAAATGTGCAATCGATGCATCAAATCAATCAACAAGTTACTACTACAACTACTATACACTTTCTCATTTCGAAGGTATTTTATTTTGGGAGCATCCAACTTATTATGATGAACTGTTGAATAATGTTGGTCTACATGCTTATCTAATCAGATACCAGCTCACATTAAATTTATATGAGTGGTAACCTTGGATGGTCGATCACCAACAATATTGAAGAGAGTCCAAAATCATAGACATATTTAAATGAAATATTTTTCATTATTGAGGAGGGCTCATATACTAATACTAATTTACTATATTTTTGAAAATAATTTATAATTTTGAGATAAATTCTAAATTGTCACATTTATCAGGGGATGGACGAATAATGATCGCCCCTTTAATTAATCTCTTATAAACTCTGTTATTATTCAATATACATAAACTAATAATAATCTTCCAATTGTGAATGATATAATATCCTCAGAAAACAGATACTCCCTTCAATCCAAAAAAAAAAATGTTTTTTTAGAGATTTCAAGAATATTCAAAAAGAGTGTCTTCTTACATCAATCAATGCATAATACATCATTTTTCCCCTTAATACCCCTATTGACATAAAAAGACTCAAAATAAATAATGATTGTCTCATATTTAAGTGAATAGATGGAGTATCAATAAGGCTTAATTTTAGATAGGCACATGAACTCTGATTATCTTTTTAAATAGGGAGCTGTAGTATTTTGTTTTTACCATCTAAGCACCTAAGGCCATTATTGGCACCTGAATTTTGTGTGACATCTCTCGAAAGACATTTTTTTGGATTGGAGGGAGTATTTGTTTATATATGTACATGCTAAATTGAAGTCATCAACTTTAACACAATACTTCCTTCGTTTTTTTAGTTAATAGTTTTTGTTTTAATTTGTTTTTATAATTGACGTTTTACAATTCCAATGCAATATTTAGTGACCTTTTCCTATATTTAATGTATTCAATAATTTAGAATATCAATACAATGTACTACCTCCATCTCTTTTTATTGGCACCATTTTGACTTTTTGGGTCAAATTTTGAAAGTTTTGACCGTAAATTTTTATTAACCGTTAAGAAATAATATAGTCATATTGGATCTTGTTAGATTCCTTTCAATATATATTTTTGAAATATCAAGTTTTTATAATTTTTACACATGTAAAATTAAAAATATAGCAAATGGCTTCATCGATCACTCGCGTTTGTTAAAAAACACTAGTCGATCACCCTAGTATGACTTTGTGTACTTTCGATCACTCATGTTAGGTATTATGTATACTTTTGGTCACTCACACGTTTTTTTGGTACAACTCTTGATTTTTCAAATTTTTTAACATTTTGATAAGGATATTTTAGTCATTCTCTCATAATTTTGTCATGAAAATGTGGAGTGCAATCAAAGTTGATGAAAGTTAGTTGATGTAAGTTAAAAAATTATGGGAAAATGACTAAAATACCCTTACAAAAATGTTAAAAATTTCGAAAAATTAAAAGTTATACCAAAAAAATGTGTGAGTGACCAAAAGTACACATAATACCCAACATGAGTGATCGAAAGTATACAAAGTCAAACTAGGGTGATCAACTAGTGTTTTTTAACAAACGTGAGTGATCGATGAAGCCATTTGCTCTTAAAAATATTTATGTTTTAAGTCGTGTCTCGGAGACCGTGAAAAAGTAAATGAGTCTTATAAAAAGAGATGGAGGTAGTACATTGGATCTTGTTAATTAAAAAAACGAAGAGAATATAATTGAAATGCTGTTTTAGCACTCAAACAACTAGGCATGTAATCGAGCCGAATCAAGCCAAACAGTTGAATATTTGAGTTTGGCTTGATTTTATTTTGACCTAAGGTTTGATTTGGCTTGATTTGGTCAAATATCTGAAAAACTAGTTTGGCTTGAGGTTTGAAGGTAATTTTAACAAGTATTTGGCTTGATTTGGCTTGATTCGAGCCAAACCGTTTGAAAAGGTAAGGCTTGATAATTAAATAGACAACAATTTTAAACGTTAAACATAACAATATAATGGCAAGTTATAACCATAGCAGAATTTAATAGTTCCCATAACATATTACAGTTCAAGATTGTAACTTCTAAATAGGCTCAGATTCGGTTTTCATCAACCAAAAGTGCAACACGCCAGAGCTGCATACATTTTATTATTTTATCGATTTTGCTAATTTTTTTAACTAGCCCAAGTCGGGACCGGATAAATTTATTATCTTACAGAGATTATTAATTTATAGAATATTAATTTATAGACGTTTTACTGCATATATAATTATATTATATATATAATATATATATATAAGAGATGACATAAATGAATCGAGCCAAGCTTTTTCGCACCGTTTGGCTCGGTTTGACGAATATCCACGTTTTATATTTGGCTTGAGGTTTGACATGTCGAATCGCACTTCAAATCAAGCTTTTTCGAGTCAAATACGTCGAACCGTTTCGAATATTAACGTTTGTTCACAGGCCTACAAACAACAGCTGTCTAGAAAGTAATTAAGGTTAAATGCATACCATGATGCAAGATAATCTAGGAAAATGATATGAGAATCCAGATTTCGAATACACATAAACAACATCATTTAATTTCTCGTATATCAAAACGCAAAGAGTGTTAAATTTCCTCCTTTTTGTCGAGTGAAATGTCGCACTCATTACGCCCATAACTCACATGCATCTACTACTCTTCTTTTACATCTATTATCTATATCTACTCTCTTCGCATTTACTTTTTCCATAGTAAAATTGGTCAACCAGCTTCTTTTTATACTTACACTTCAAAACTTGAACTTGTAAATAAATGAGTATTAATTGTTTCGAACATCCTAATAAGGCAGTAACATTTACTTCCCATGCGATGTCTCCAACTACAACCATTTAATTTCCCACTCAATCAAATGTTTTTACTCTTTTGGAGACATGTAAAGAATGGTACTAAGTCAACAAGTTAATTGTATTTATATATATCCTAAATAATTATATATAGTAGTATCTTAGATTGATTGATCTCAAATATTAAGATAATTGTCGATTTGATCCTCAGATAGTGAAATGAAGTTGCATTTCGAATCCCATATAGATAATTGGCAATTAACTCCCCAAATATTGGCAAAAACATAGCAATGCGTGTTGTCCTAAAATTAACGACGACATTAAGTAATGTTGAAATAATTTTTAGGTTTTTTTTTTCTTTAAAAATAATTGTTAGGTTGATCACTACATACATAACATAAACCAGATTTAATATGAGCCATCATTATACGAAAATATTAACGTCAATTAAATTCATGATAGGGTCAGAAATATATTGATTTCAGTTGAAGTGTGACGAATGATCTTAATTTTATATGCCATTAATGTGTAGAAGGGGTGGTATAATGATGTTTGAAGGCTGAATAGTACTGGTCAAATTTTATTTAATCGAATAGCCTAGTGGAAAAGGCTCTTGCTAGTGACCAAGAGGTCCTGAGGTTCGGAACTCACCTCATTGCTAATTTTCAAAAAAAAAAAAAAAGGACTAGGTAAAATTTTAAATTTGAAAAGAAATTATTGGACCTTTCATATTATTTGATCAATTAAGTAGAAATTTTTAAACAATAACAAATTAAATTTAAATGAATTTATAAATAAAAATAAAATAATTAATTAATACTATATCTAATAAAAATTTGTTTTAGTTGCTCACTTGCTCTTGTGCTTAGTCTTTTACCACTAATTAGCAAAAAGAATCTTTTTGAATGGTGAATTTATTTGAAGTTGTTTTAACACAAAATAGTGATAGTCGAATGATCCAATTTGGTAGTTCCATTTATTAATGTTGGATGTGCTGGTTGATGGTCCAGTTGGCACTAGTGAATACTGATATTTCATCATAGTAATGATTGGTTCATGGGGACACTGTTAATATTTATTATGCTAATAACTGCATGCCAAGGCCATGTATTCATTTAATAAAGTGGGTGAAATGGAAACAATCAAACTAATTAATGATTACTCCAAATATATGTTAAAATTGAAGGTTTAACATATATTTACAATTCCATCCAATACACTTTTTAATCAACTTTTTCTTTCCTTTCCCTATTTAGTACTGTAATAATAAGTACATCAAAATATTATTCTTCTACCTTATTTAATTGGAGTTAATAATAAGATGAGCTTAAAGCTAGTGTCTTGAAAATTGGAAAGTCAATAGAAGCCTATTACTTTAAAAAAAATACAAGAATTCGAAATTAAATAATATGTTAAAAAAATTATTTGAATTATCACATATATAGGAGGAGCCAGGGGCGGATCTAAGGATTTTGAATTAAGTGTCGTCGAAATTGATATAAATTCGGGAGTGGTTGTTTAAAATACTTATATGTATTGAAATATAAGCACAACATCAATTTCTACATTAATTTTCTCTTAATATCTAGTGATTGTTCAAGTGAACGAGCGGAAACCTCTTATTATATATCCGCCACTGGTGTCCGGTGGAAGCTAACATAAACATTTATATAGCGTTTTAATATGAAGCAGTGATAAATGCAGTATTATGTTGTGTAATTATGGTGTAAATGATTAGAAATAGAAGAAGAAAAAGAACTAAATGCAGTATTATTGTAACTACATACACATTTATATAGCGTTTTAATATGAAGCAGTGATAAATGCTATATATGCAAAATCATTTTTATAGTACTACTAGTAGGCTAGTAGTGGTGGTGGAGGTGGTTAGCAATTTGTGTGGTCTTGGCCCTTAGGTTGTGTAATGCATGCTCGACAATAAATTAAAAAGGGAGCCAAACTAACGACAGACAAATATAATGAAATGAAATGCGGTCAAATCGTATAGTGTTAGTTAGCTCACTTATTCTCCAGCTTTTTATGGTCACTAGTCTATTTCTGGACCAATAATAATACTCCTAGCTAGTCTTGCAATTATCAAATTCCTTAGATAAATTAGATAATGAATTAAGGTGGCAGACAAATTAAAACATTTGATGAGTGGAAATTATTTCATCTTCCGGTAATTTGTGAATTAGGACTAATAATAAATGTTCGTCAAGCAAAATATATAATGTCTTGATGTGAGTTAGTTAGTTGAGGTGTATTATGATTTGAGAGCGAGGGGCGATATGTTTCACTTTGTTTATGCATTGTTTGCATGCATGCCCCAATTCTACCTATACTCATCATCATGGTTATGGTTTGTCTTTTGATAGAGCATGCATGCATAGGGCCTTTAATTTGTTGTTCAGAATTAATATTAAATTGTTTTAGTCAAGAGCAACACTACCACTTCTTGATATTGAGAGTCTATGGAATTCCATTCTAAACCAATTGACAATAGAGGAAGTAGCTCAAAATCTTATATATTAACCCGGAGGACACCAACTTTCGACGTCGAATGTGCATCTTAACACCACTTGGTACCAAATATTTCAACTTCGTTCCGTTTGAAACCAAAATCAACGTACTACTCATTCAGAATTAGCTTCTTAGATTGTCAACTCACTAGTACTGCAAATACCATTAAATATATGATCGAACAAGTTAGTGCTTAGTCACATTCTTGTGACTTGATTGATAAAATAAGCCTCATTTGTTAGGATTAACTTACTTGCTTAGACTATTTACCAGGGATATGCCATTCTATATATAACTAATACAAGTATCAAATATTCACCTTCAAATTCAATTCTTCATCATATGAGATTATGTATTCTCATTAATATTATCAATATCTTTTACACTCTACAATTAAGAATATATAAAAAATAATTGTTCCTTCTATGTTATTTACCTTTGTCCTCAGAAATTGTTCAATGAAGGTAACATGAAAAATAGCAAGTAGATAGTCTTCGAATATTGTGCGTCACGTGAGAGTAGATGTGGTGGGGTGAGTGATATTATTGAGTTTCAGGACAAATTATGAGGTCGACGACGATGGTTAATGATGTTTGATGTGCTAATATAATGGCCTTTTCACCTACTTACATACATTGGTTAAATAACTGCTCAAATTTCACAAAAAGAATATTCGATTAAATGTTCTCAATCATAAGTGCAACATTCCTATAATAAGTGGTCACATTTAATACTCTGTTCGTATTCTTTAACTGTGATTTTAGCTATTTATACATAGATTAATAAAAAGTAAAAATAGTCAAAAACTACATTGAGAATGTAAAATGACAATTGATTATGTTAGTACGACAACTATTAAAAACAAAAAATTTAGGCTAAAACGACAACTAAAAAAACGGATGGAGTGTAAGACCATTTTACAATATGAAGAATTTCTCACGTACTCTTCTTTGCTTAGACTGGCTTTGAATTTGCCAACTTTCTCCTTTAACCAAATTTATTCTACTCCATATATAACAACAGACGAGCTATATTATGAAGACCATGAATATATAACATGGGGGATGTTATAAATTGAACTACTTCTTCCACACTGCATATCGATGACCGCTAGTTGAGAGGGACCACTCCTTCCCAGCTGGGCACCACGAACCATCCCCTACTTTCATTGCTATCTTATCCCCAATTGTTGCAGCGTAGAGGTTTGGTTGCGCTTCAAGAATTCTTATTGATGACCGGCTATTTATACCTTGGCTCTTGCGGATGTCAATCTACATCATTCACTTGCAGTTAGTAGAATGCCACATAATAATCACTTTGTTAGTTAGGGATCTAACAGCTTAAAGGACTCTTACCAGCTTCGCAATTTGATCGTGCATTGCATTGCCCCATTGGTAGAAATGGTCATAAAAAACTGTCGGTATCCCAGGATGTGTGAGTATATATGCATAGCCCTGAGAATGTATAAACATGAAGTAGAATTAAACGTAACATCTTAACAAGAACGCAGCCTTTAGATATAATGCAATCAGAAATTATTATCAAGTTTCTCGTTCACTCGTTACTTTTGACATAACAAATTATATCAGTCGTTAGCTCTATCAAAACTATATTTTCATCTTTATTGGTTTTCAACAAGAGTTAAGGATTGAGCCCGTAGTGGTCAAATAGACTAATTCATTTCATATCGTAGTCCACTTTGTAAAGCTAACCGAACCTAGTAAACGATCCCACATTAACACAATATCTACTTAGGATCAACAATGACCCAGCAGATAGATAGTGGTTATGAATCACCAAAACAAATCAAAAGTCATTAACTAATGAAACAAGATTAATATTTGTTTGTTAGCTACCTCCATTATATGATTTGAAGGGAAAGGCCAATGTGCCTGCACAAAAATAATAGATTGTAAGCAAATATGATCACCAGCAACAAACACTGGAACACTATACTTCACACAAAGATCAAGAGCAAGACTACAGGTCAAAGAAACTAGAAAATTAGGTAAACTTCCGAATATCAACTTTTAACTGAATGAAGTGTTAAACAACCTTCGGGTATTAACTATTAACTAAATGAAGTGTTAGAAGAACTTGATAGGTCAATTAAATTAGAGATATTTATCTAATGTATTAGAGACTCTCACAACAATACTTGCAGTACAACTCTCTTACTCTGGACAATGTTTGACAATTTCTGTTTAAGTTCTTGTTAGCTTAGAGTTTGATTTTATGTTCAAACTCTTAATATGCTTTATCAGTGACTAATTTGTGTTAATAATGAGATGCATTCTAGATCTCCGTCACGATCCTCTTTCTATTAGGCTATTTCGATGTCTATTTATTTTTTCAAATTTAAACAACTCATAATTTAACTTTTTTGATATAATGTAATAATTTGAAGAAGGAAACAGATTATACATCAATAGATGAAGGAACTGTTTCTCTGGCTTTGTGTACCACGGAGACCACATCTTCCGTTTTCCATATATACACTCTTTCAAACAAATATGCTTCATTTCTGTAATGTATCACAGTGAGAAACATACTCCAATATATGGGAAATGTAAAGGCACCTGAGTTGATCCAGTGTCATGATTATCTATGAAGGTGACAGCTCTTGAAGACCACCATCCCATCACTCCAGGCGGCTTCCCTCTTGAGTCACGTAGACGCCAGAATTCTCCCTTAACAGCCTCCTGCACAAACAGCAAATTGTCTTGATCTAATTAATGAAAGCCAAATGTCGCCTATTTTACTCGCAAATTCCCTCATGCATTAATTGTGCATGGTCGAGATGGAATCTAGATGTAATATCAATAAGCAAAACAGAAAATTGAAGTCCAGTGAAAAGTACTCTTGTGGGTGTCAGCATCAGTTCTTGTGAAATTTGAATGATTACCTGGAGGATACCTTTTGTGGTGAAGTCAAATGCAGCTGAAAGTTGTCCTGTACCATCTATCCAATTTATGATCCTTTGCCTGTGACTATCTGGAGAAGAAATTTAAAGGAACATTGTAAAGATATAGGGTCTCCTTTTATTGAAGAGATGTGACTACTGGAAATGTTATTACTAAAGCTGTAACATGAGGTAGTGTTTTAAGCATGAATATGACATTCTGAAATGAGTGACACGATAAGTGTAGTTGTTTCATTGGGGATGCAATTAGCTGGATTTCAAGTATAGCCATAACAACACCTTAGTATTGAACAAGTATGAACTTTCAGCCAGAATATTGATCGTGTTATGTAATTCATCTGGACGCGCAATGAAATTCTTAATTTTAAGTACCTTGATTATAGTCCAAGTATGATCCTCTATAGTTGCACGAATCCCAATATTCTCCTACAGAAAATACTGGTTTTGCCGCCTCAATATACTCCTTCATATATTTTGATGAATATCTAGCGGAAGTGAAAAATGAATTGATCATAAAATATATAGAGGGCAGACAATGTATTTATTACAGAGTATTCTTTATGCTCTTTATTAGAAATTATTCACGACTTACCCTTTTGCAAAATCAAAGCGAAAATCTTGGAAGCCAACGTTGTTACGCATCCATCTTAGCCAGTCACTGATATCTTTTCGAACAAAAGCCTGGCTATGATCAATATTTGGAAAGCCATCAAAGTTATCTCCAGTACTTTTATTCCCCTGAAAGTTGACATCAACACTTATTAATTGTTTACTATTAAAGCACGGAAAAAAATGCCAAACAACAATGATAATCCTACCCGTCCACCCGAACAAGATGTGACAGCACGTTCATCCCATGGTAATGGAATCCCATCAAAGCGATTATACATTCCATTAAAGCCTTGTTTTGTTCCACATCTATGATTTATGACTATATCAGCCATAGCTCTGACTTTGAACTGCTTCATCTTATTCAGTAAAGCTTTCAAAAGATGCTCAGAACCATAGGAGGAATTGAGAGAGTAAAGGTTTTGGGGCACGTAACCTGCATCAAAGACAAATAAGTAAATTCGATAAAGATAGCAAACTCTAAGAAAGAAGCTAAAGATTGCTTTAGTGTTCAAATTATACTGGTGAATATGAAGGTTTTTTCCAACCTTGAGGTGCAAAAGAATTAGTTGCTGGAGGCAACCAAACTGTCGTGAAGCCGGATTTTGAGATATCAAATATCTTTTTCTCCAAGTTTCTCCACCAATCATGTTTATGAGATTCCCAGTTAAAGGCCTGTCAAACAATCATATAATCCTGATTAGTACTCCCTAATTAAGTTTTAAATGATCAAATGTAACTACATCATGGCACTTTTCCAACATCATATTTCATTTGATTCTTGAGGAGGTGCAAAAGAACTAATTGAGACCAAGAAAGAATGTCATGGTAGAGCACAATAGTAGTTCTGCAAAAAATCTGAAACTATTGTTCAAAGAAAGTTCCATCTGGTGTAAGATACAATAATCAATCATCCATAGACGGATGAAAAGCTGGCATTTCAGCTCACCTGAAACACAATTTCTTTTCCATTTCGTACGGCTGCCACTGCAGACATTGCATGTCAAGGGTTAGCATCTAATAAGCAAGAAAATCATTTCACAAAACATCCACGCAGAACATTCTTGCCCACATATTTCAACTACTCCGAATTTCTTTCTTTCTATTTATAACTTAGTAAGCAATCCGAGAATAGCCAATGGAAACAAAAATCTCAATAATGTTTATTACCTACGGCATATGCATACACATTTTTGTCACAATGGCTCATATAATGACTTATAAATGGGTCCATTTTAAGGGTAAAGTTATTATATGCAAGAACATACCTCAATGCCTCTTTCTCACCTAAGGTGGGGTAGGGGGGCCGGGGGGTTGGGGAGTAAGCTTCAGTGTAATCTATACATGTTATTAC
>CM016563.1:10105276-10183982 GCA_003412495.2 Echium plantagineum | reverse complement strand
TAAACTGAAGTACAGTCTCCATCAATATATGAATATTGTTAGCTCAAGTAGCTTCAAGGATATCTGTCATGATCAGGGTACAAGCAAGGATAATATGGCAGGGAATAATCAAGGACAGCCACTACAGTCCAAGAAGACAGCAGGAAATTACCAAGCAAGCAAGGACACATCAGGATAATTCTGTTATTTGAGAATGATGTAATTTACATTTTTCAGTGTTATGCATTTCAATTACAAAGTCCTTATATAAGGCACATGTATGGATATTTTTACAATCAATGAAAAGTATCTATTGCTTCACTCTTCTTTCTGAAACTTCTTTCTTCTATCCCTTCCCATCTCTATCTTCTGCATTCTTTAGCCATCTTCCTCCATTTCTGCTGTAATTCTGAGCTTCTTCCCCATCTCCATCCTTTCCTTAGTTGCTGTAAGTTCCAGACCTAGAATATCCTGACATTTGGTATCAGCTTTTCGATCTTGCAACCTCCCTCCACCCTTCCTTAGCAACCAAACCTACACCATGGCCAAAAATAACCAGAATAAGAACAATCAATCCATAGTTGATGACATTCAACTCTTACAAGCCCAGCTCCAAAACATGCAAGAAACAAATGCATTAAGAGACACTCACATTCAAACCCTATCCGAGGACATGAGAGTGTTAAAAGATAGCCAAGCTGAATCTGCTAAGATTCAACAAACAATTTTTGAATCTCTCCAATCTTTCATTCAGACCCAACATCAAACACCTTCTACCTCACCCTCCAGTTCACTCCAACAACAACCTTCCCTGAACCCTGAAAAACGACCAGTGGAAACACCACCACCACCACCTTCTCCCTCCCGACAACCACCCATCCTCCAACCTCCTCCTTTGCAAACAGCCCAGCCACCACCTCCGGACAATAGACCTCCCTTATTGACCACCCCCAGACCACAACAATATCCTCCCTACCAAGCTGAATCATCTAACACAATACACCTCCACCACAAAACAGATGGGTCCAACAATTTGGGTACTCACACAAAGCCCAAAATTACTTTTCCCACCTTCGACGGATCGAATGCTCGATCTTGGTTGAGAAAGTGTATGAGATATTTCTCCTTAAACAATGTCCATGAAAGCCAGTTCTTGAACTTGGCTGGAATGCATTTTGAGGGCAAAGCTGACATTTGGCTTGATGCTTATCTTAAACTATGCCCTCAATCTACTTGGTTACAGTTCACAAAGGCTTTGGAGGAAAGGTTTGATGAACTGAAACCTGCTAACATCATAGCAGAGTTCAACAAGTTGACACAAAACTCATCTGTATATGACTATATAGATCGATTTGAGGAAATGCAGGGTTCAATGATTTCATTAGGCAGAGTGGCCGATGAATTATACTGGGTTAGCAGTTTCACTAGTGGACTGAAAGAAGAAATCCAAGATGGGCTTAAATTATTCAAGCCCCAAACATTGCCACAAGCTTTTGAATTGGCCAGAAATTTTGAAAAACAGTTAGGAACTCTTACCTCCAAATTCAAACCTGCACCATACAAAAACTTCAAAACACAATTCCAACCCAGCCACAAAACCACCCACAACCATCAGCCATTCCAAGCCACCCCACAGCCATTCCAGAACACACACACAAACCCAAACCCTGTCCATCAGCAACAACTTCCACCTAGGAAGATGTTGACAGCAGCTCAAATGCAAGCTAGGAGAGATAAAAATCTCTGTTATAATTGTGATGAAGTATTTGTTCCAGGTCACAAATGCACACAGAGAACTCTGTATTTAATGATGTCAGATGAAGAAGAAAGATTGGCATCAAAGGAGGACTTTGAACAAGTGCCTCCTGAAATTGAGGAGCTTCAACAGGAAGAAGAAGCAGAAGTCTCTATCCATGCTTTGACAGGACCAAATAAGCTCTCAACATTTAGGCTGCAAGGATCCAATGGCAAGCATACTGTGCATATACTGGTAGACACTGGAAGCACACATACCTTTTTGGATAAAGGCACTGCCCATAAACTCCAACTACCAATGACTGAAGCTCCACCACTAATGGTGAATGTTGCAAATGGAGAGAAACTTTGCAGCTCACTAGTATGCAAGAACTTCACTTGGAAAATACAAGGCCACATATTCCAAGCTGATGTTAGGATACTCAACTTAGGAGCATGTGAAATGGTAATAGGAGTAGACTGGTTGAATCTTTACAGTCCAGTGGAGCTTGATTTCAAAGCCATGAAACTCACCCTCACAGTTGCAGGCAAGAAAGTGACATTGCAGGCTGCCACAATTAAGTCTGATGCACAACTTATTGGTGCTAAACAACTGTCCAAATGGATTAATAATCCAAACACCTCATCAATCTCTCAGCTATTTTCCATTCAGCCTACACCTAATATCCAGCCCCCAGTTATTGATCACCAAGGCAGTCCTGAAATTACACAACTCCTACTTCAATTCCAGGATGTTTTCCTACCACCTCAAGACTTACCTCCCCCAAGGCTTACTGATCACAAAATCACTCTTAAGCCTGATGCCATTCCCAGAAAGTTTCCACCATATAGACACTCACACATACAGAAAAAAGAAATTGAGAATATTGTATCTGACCTCCTTTCCTCTGGCTTCATCCAAAAATCCAACTCAGCCTTTGCCTCCCCTGTTATCCTAGTAAAGAAGAAAGATGGTTCATGGAGATTTTGTGTTGACTATAGATACTTAAATGAGCTCACCTTAAAACATGATTTCCCCATCCCCCTGGTTGATGATCTCCTTGATGAATTGAGTAGTGCAACTGTGTTTTCTAAACTAGATTTGAGATCAGGGTATTATCAAATTAGGATGAGCTCTAATGATATTCACAAAACAGCTTTTAAAACACATGAGGGGCATTATGAATTCCTTGTTATGCCTTTTGGATTAGCAAATGCCCCTGCAACTTTTCAATCAATTATGAATGATGTTTTCAGTTCTTACCTAAGAAAGTTTGTCCTTGTATTCTTTGATGATATTTTAATCTATAGCAGGGATATTCACAGTCACTACAAGCACTTATATCAGGTTTTGATGCTACTGAGATCACACAAACTTTTTGCAAAACCTTCCAAGTGTGCTTTTGAGAGATCTCACATTGAATACTTGGGACATACAATATCTGCTGAGGGTGTCCAGGCTGATGCAACAAAGATTGAGGCAATGACTACATGGCCCCAACCTACAACAATCAAATCTTTAAGGGGGTTCTTAGGTTTAACAGGGTATTACAGGAAATTTGTCAAGAATTATGCAATTCTTGCCAAACCATTGACTACCTTACTGAAGAAAGACTCCTTTGTGTGGACTGACCCTGCTACATTAGCTTTTAACACACTTAAAGAAGCTATGTCATGTACACCTGTCTTAGCTTTGCCTGATTTTAACATCCCTTTTGTTGTGGAAACAGATGCTTCAGGGCAAGGATATGGTGCAGTTCTTATGCAGTCCCAAAGGCCCCTATCTTATATAAGCAAAGCTTGGAACTCTCTACAACTGGGACTGTCAGTTTATGAGAAAGAATTGTTGGCCATTGTTCTAGCAATTACAAAATGGAGGCACTACTTGATGACTGGAAGATTTATCATAAGGACTGATCAACAAGCCCTTAAACACCTTTTGGAGCAGAAAGTCACAACTTATCTGCAACAAAAAGCAGTATCTAAGTTGCTTGGCTTGGACTACATCATACAGTATAAGAAGGGTAAGGAGAATATGGTAGCTGATGCCCTGTCAAGGAGAGAACACTGCCAAGCTGATCTCCAGGCTATATCTGTAGTCCACCCCAATTGGATGACTGAGATCATGGGGACATACCTGAAGGATAATGCTATACAGCATATACTGGCAGCAATTGTGATCAGACCTGAAGAATTCCCTGATTACTCATATAAAGAGGGTGTCCTAAGGTACAAAAACAGGATAGTCATGGGGGATGATCAAGAAATGAGGCAGAAAGTCATCTCAGCACTCCATGATTCAGCTGCAGGGGGTCATTCAGGTATTGCAGTCACATACTCTAATGTCAAAACCTTGTTCTACTGGAAGGGATTAAGGAATGATATTGCTCAGTATGTCACCTCTTGTGTAGTCTGCCAAAGAAACAAGAGTGAAAAGGTAGCATATCCAGGTTTATTACAACCTCTTAATATTCCAGAGCAAGCATGGAGTGAAATATCCATGGATTTTATTGAAGGTCTGCCTCATTCTCAAAAGAAGGATAGCATCTTAGTAGTGGTGGATAGATACACTAAGTATGCACACTTTATTGCTTTATCTCACCCTTATAATGCACACATGGTAGCTCAGTTGTTCCTAGATAGTGTGTATAAACTACATGGCATGCCTAATCACATTGTGTCTGATAGAGACAAGATGTTCTTAAGTGCATTCTGGAGTGAGCTCTTCACAAAATTAGGCACAAAACTGCACTATAGCACTTCTTATCATCCACAGAGTGATGGCCAAACTGAGAGGGTTAACCAGTGCCTTGAGAGCTATTTAAGATGCATGTGTAGTGACAGGCCACAGGACTGGCATAAATGGCTTCCATTAGCTGAATTTTGGTACAATACTAACTTCCATTCCAGCTTAAAAATGACCCCATTTGAAGCATTATATGGATATAAACCACCACTGTTAGCTGGCTCACCATATATGCAACAATTGCAAACTGAAGCCAGACAAGTCATTGAGGAAAGGAAAAAGATATCTGAGCTAATTAAAGAGAATCTGAGGCAGAGCCAAGAAAGGATGAAAAGGTTTGCTGATTCTAAAAGGACAGAAAGAGTGTTTCAGATTGGAGATATGGTGTATCTCAAATTGCAACCTTATAGACAGAACACATTGTCCTTGAGGAGGAATTTGAAGTTAGCTGCCAGATTTTATGGTCCATTTGAGATTATAGAGAAAGTGGGACTAGTTGCTTACAAATTGAAGTTGCCTGAGGGTACTAAAATTCATCCAGTGTTCCATGTTTCCCTACTCAAAGCTCAGATAAAAAGAAAATCTACAACAATGAGTGATCTCCCTCCAATCCTACCTGATGGCTCATTCCCTGTTTACCCTATGGCAATTTTAGGCAAAAGAACTATCAAAAGAGGCCATATCTACATTTATCAGCTGCTCATTCAATGGAGCCACTCTGCTGCTAACCAAGCCACATGGGAAGATTATCATCATATCTGGAAAAAATTTCCAGCTTTCCTTGGGGTCAAGGAAAATCTTAGGAGAGGGGAATGTCATGATCAGGGTACAAGCAAGGATAATATGGCAGGGAATAATCAAGGACAGCCACTACAGTCCAAGAAGACAGCAGGAAATTACCAAGCAAGCAAGGACACATCAGGATAATTCTGTTATTTGAGAATGATGTAATTTACATTTTTCAGTGTTATGCATTTCAATTACAAAGTCCTTATATAAGGCACATGTATGGATATTTTTACAATCAATGAAAAGTATCTATTGCTTCACTCTTCTTTCTGAAACTTCTTTCTTCTATCCCTTCCCATCTCTATCTTCTGCATTCTTTAGCCATCTTCCTCCATTTCTGCTGTAATTCTGAGCTTCTTCCCCATCTCCATCCTTTCCTTAGTTGCTGTAAGTTCCAGACCTAGAATATCCTGACAATATCTTACTTACATGAATCACACAAACATCAATGATCACTGCTACAAAAATAAATAGATGAAATTCATGAGGATTGAGCAGAAGTGATGATATACCAGGATCAATTTGCTGATTATTTCCATATACTTCCTGCAACATAAACAAAAAATCATAAAATATGAACTTTCAAGCAAATTAACTCATCAATGGGCAAAATTGACGAACTCTGTAGTTCTGATTACTCACATAACTTCAAACCAAAATTGTCATGTTTTTAATAATGTTGTAAACTAAAAGTACATAATATTAAACACCATGTACAAAAGAATACTGAAGTTAAAAGAAACCCATAAAAATGAAAGTAGTTAATCTTTTTAGCAATGAATATGTTAATACTGATTAAAGAAATTGAAACAATATATGTATACATTGACAAACTTAACTAAAAGAAAGTAATTAAAGATAAATTCTGACATTAGTCACATAGCCCATATCTGATCAGAGAGTAATCAAATTGCCCAATTCCCAGTTTAGTTCAAAATCATGTGTTCAAGAGGGTTATATAGCAAGAAAAAGAACCAAAAAATGAACTTTTGTATTGTATTCCATTAAAAAAGTGAATTTATTCCTCTTGATAAACTGGAAATGGGAACAGAAAAAAGACCATTGCAAACCAAATAAGAAGATGATTCGATTGAAAGTTACCATTCATTAATTCTACGATTCATAATTTCCACACTTCATCAAACGTGACGTAATGAAGCAAAACAAACGGCAGAGGTGAAATGGGACAACATTAAAGACAACATCTTGAGTTGATATTCGATTGTGTTCCAAAATTATGTCGACTTTCGGAATTCGATTCCGAGGTAGTAGTGGTCGTCTTAAAAAGACAGTAGACGCATGAGTTGTTTTCAGTGGAGGGAAGTCGGATGCTTATTTGGGAATACATTTTTTAATGAAGTTAGAATCTGTCTAGTTGTGAATTGTGTCAAGGCCTCTTGTCGATTGTGAATGGACGATTGTGTTTAGCAGTCCTGTAAAAGAAAAGATCAACTAGACACGAAATCAACAATAATTTGCTTCTACATGAATTCAAACCATGATACCGGAATGTCTTTTCCCAATTACCATACCGTTTACTACTCGATTATGCCCCTGGGGCAATTCGAATTACATTTAATTTGATGGATTCCTTAGGTTACATTTTGTTACGATCGTGTTAGATGACTCTCTTCCCTTCTATAATGCTAATTAAATGCTAAAATCAATCTGTATGTTTTATGATATGTACAATCTAATAAGTATCACTCAAAATACAACAAAAAAATTCGACGACATTATTTGCCGCCAAGGTGACTTGGATCTAATTTTGGAAGAATGCCAACTTCATGTCAGCACATACTTGTTCTCATGTAAACAATGATTTACCTATAATTAAAAAAGACATTTTTAATTTATATTTTCTGTTTGGAAAAATAATCCCATTTATATATGAGGTATGAAGTTCCAATGAGCAGATCAGCATATGCTCTAGGAGAAGATGAAAGTGCTAAGTGAAGTAATCTGTGTTTCCAGTTTGACGGCCTCCTATAGTCTGGACTAGGTTCTTTTATTCAAAATGGAAAAATGAATAATTGAATGTATAATGATTTTACACAACTACTATCTCTTGATACCGTATCGCCTTCCTTCTCCTCCAGGTTCCGCCTTCATGCACATGCACTCCAATTCGACGGTAGTCTGGTAGATGTCAAAGGTGGCAAGTTTCGCACATTCAGGTCGACAGGCAGTAGGCGATATTCAATATCAAGCTCCCTGAATATCTTGATCATTTCCTCTATCAATGTAGCCCTCCTCATCCATCTCTCACCCATGTCCTGGAAATTCATTGTATGTGAAACCCAAACTGACCATTTTATCCGGTTCAAGTCCACCACATCTCTCATGACTACCATTGGAGCTTTATACCAGTAATCACTCTTGCTATCAACATGACTGCAAGTTCATTGCAGAAACAGAGAAAGTAAAAGAAATGAGGCTTGTGAAAATTATACGTCGACAAATAAGAGTTGCTGGATGCAACTAAAACCACTACTTAATCTGAACTATCGGATATCACAGTGTAAATTAGTACGTCACATGCGATGTATGAACTTTTACTTACTGAAGTAGTAAAAAAACCATCGTTTAAAAAAAAAAAAAAAAAAAACCATCGTTTAGCTTACCTTGTTATTTTTTCCTTCATTTTAGCTATCTTTTCTGCAGGAGTCGAGATATGGATACAAAAGTCAATTGCATCGCCCATATCTGGGCTGCGATAGTAATTACTGATGGGCTTGGTGGCTAAGACACTGTTAGGGTATATGATCTTCTGGTTATCAAATCTCAGAAAGACTGTCGTCAGTATATTCATTTCCTCAACAACCATCTGAAATGCAACAATAATTAATCAGCTGTGGCATCTGAATTAGATCTCTGAAATCGAAATTCGGCACACGACCAATATATGAACACAGATGTTGAAACATTTACCTGTACTCCATCAATGTCAACACGATCACCTACGTCATATGGATGCATCACAAACAGGAAGATGATTGCTTCAAATGTAGTCTTGCAAGTATTACCGAAGATGAAGACAACTAACAAAATTTGGGAGCTCAAGAAGACAAAGAAATGAGTTTTTGCAACTCTAAGTATGAGGAGAGAGATGACCAGTACGATCACTGCCACAGCGATATTCAACATTTGGTGCAGTTTATTCACTGCAGTTTTAGTGTCATTAAGAGATAATGCAAGAGCTCTCCTCTCTCTAAATACATTCACCTGAGAAGACGAGTGACTATTATCAGATGTGTACATGGAAGGAATTTATCAGACGAGTTACGACAAAGGAATCAAGATAGTCATAAATAAGTAATAATATCATCTATATCTGGAAATGCTCTAAGAAATGACTCATCCACAATCCTATCTTTTTGCTATGTTCCCTTAGGTTAGATTTAGGCCATTGAGATATAAACTTCCATAATATTTTCGACAGAACCAAGTTGATTAGCTCCCAATGTTGTTGGTGAACTAGATAACTCATACAGTAATTTCTAAGAGTCTATATTAGCTCTAAGTATAAGTGTGTCACCCTTAAACTTTTTTTGTAAAACAGTTGAATACCGAATCACACATTTCTCTTGTAAAATGAGAACACAGTATACACTATATCCTGAAAGAGGCCTATACTAACTATTCCCGACAATTACATCAGGAAAGCACAAGCACCTACCACCCAATTTTTTAGGGTTTGTTTGCTGATTCCTTTCTTTTCGGCTCCATCAAATAGATGTATAGTCTTCAAAGCTTCATCCTCCCTCAGAAAGAGCATCAAATCTTCCAGGAAGATGAACCTGAGTAACATAAGTGGGCACTTTTTAGTTTGGGAATGTTGACAAATTATATTATTAATAACCTTAAAATATTTGATCTCTTCTTGCAATTGCTGAACTAAGAAAGGTGAACTTCAATCTTGAGAATCTGCAGATGACTTACCAGTACGCACTCATTCGTTTTACGTGCACAGTGATGACTTTTCAAGTTATCATTTATCTATTGTTTCTATTACTTCATAGGCTTTTGTGGCTATCAATCGCTTTTACCTACTGATATTGGCAACAAACATTGTAATGCAAATAATACTTCAAATATGCACTGAAAACATGGCTATTAACTGTTTTTGCCCAAGATTTGCATTAGTGCTATTCAATGAATTATTATTGATGTGAAGATGTCAATTGATTTTTTTATATACCTAGACCTGTTGCAACCCATATATTGAGAGAAGGTTCTGCACTATTGCTAATACAATCATTTCACCAATTTAAGATAAATAATAGCATGCATGTTGGCAGACATTATATCTTAAGTACTTTGATGCTTAATTGAGTCGTTCGATAAAAAGCTTACTTCGATCCTGATTTGGCCACATTGTTGAATATCTTCTTTGCTGCAGCCTTTGCTTGCTTTTCACTTGTAATCTGCACCGCGGATTCATCTGCGGCTGCTGATTCATGTAACTGTTCATCTAAATTTGACAAAACACCTTGTCGGACAATATTCATCAATCTTTTCATGTTCCATGCTGAAACATTCTTTTGAGTTAGCCTATGCAGATGATCAATTGTTATCCCTAATTCTTCTTGTTCCCTCTTAGACATAATCCTCGAAAATGCAGGGCTCTTTGCATTCATAGCCATGGGACTCTTCCATGGTGTCCGCGGTGTCCCAATCATTTTAGGCAACACATTTGCTTTAAGATCAGCAGGCAATTTTGCCCCAACATTCTGAAACTTCAGAACTTCAGCCATAAGCCTTTCCTCCTCTTCTTGCTCTTGTTGAATTTCGAGCAACTGCGGCCCCGACAATGTCTCAATCACATACTGATTAAATAAAGACTCCTGAATCCTATCAAAAAACGTACTTACATGAAACGACATAGCCAAAACCTTGACTAGCAATGTTTTTAACAGCCATATAAACGTCCCAATCAATAAACATACCAAAATCCTAGTAACACAATGCAAAATCTCCCTGTCAGTCACTTTCTCTACACTCTTGTCAAAAATACATTGCCAAGCAACCAACACCAAAGCCAACCAAACACAATTTTGAACAGCATTCTTTAAACCATACACAAAGTAAAGAACCCGTTTTCGCAATAGAAAGTTCCTCTCAATAAAGAACACCACTATCCTAATCCCCCATCCGGAGACCAACCTCCCACATATTAGCACCAAAACCATTAATTCCCATTTCCATAGTTCTAATTTGAAGATCTTATAATTCCTCAGCACTTCAATTACCAAGGTACAGACAAAACCTCCTACAATCACAATCATGCTCAACAACTGAAACATCGATAGAACACTAAACTTCATTTTCTTATACACATCCGGCAAATCATCATCCAAAAACGGATCATCCTCATCGATCTCACTTCCTCTCACCGATAGCCTTCCAGACTTCGACAACCTAGACTTAGTTTGATCAGCCTCAGGCGGATCAATCAACCTTGACTTCGTCCTATTCATCACTAAATTCGATTTACGCCTAAACGATGAACTCGAACTATAAACCACAACCCCATCTGGTTCAACACCACCCTCATTCGGACTCCCTCCACCCCCAAGATTAGACCGACGTCTAATCGGTTCAACCCCAACAGTATCATTAAAAGACACTCTCACTTCCCTAGGTGTTAACTCTCCATAATTTGGACTCTCAGTTATCCTAGACAAATTAGACCGCTCGGGCGACGCCCCAACAGGCATAAATCCAAAATCTTTCACATTGTCACTCCCATTAAAATTTTCTTGACTTGATTTTGCATTTTCCTTCCTGGATATGCTTGGATCATTGGTAAAATCATAGCTAGCATCTCTCCACACCCTATTCTCATTGTTTTTATGCATACTAGTACCAGATTTTTGCTTAGGTGGTGACTGAGAACTTGAAAAAACTTCAGTTTCTTTAATACTGACCTCCTGAGGCAATGCAGGTGAATCTTGGCCATTGATCACATCTGTCTTGTCAGCAAAATCAATAAAGATTTGATCTTGGCCGTTTAATTTGATGCCCACGTCTTTCTTTAGAGCAGAATCAATGCAAGAAGATGAAGAAGCCATAGCAGAAGTATTATTAGCAATAAAAACGGGATCTTTTTGGTTTAAAAGAAGTTGGTAATCTTCTTCTGGAGAGAGGTTGGGTTTGCTGAGTTCAGAAAGTGATTTGAAAGATTTTCTAAACTTCTCCATTAAATCTAAGCTGTCAAAAAACAGAGTATATTACTATTATTATTCAAAAGTTTCTTGATTTGTTTTGCTTATATTTTAGTGGGAAAAGTGATGAGATGTGAATATTTTAGTATAATTTTTCTGCAGAGTTATAAATGAATGCGTTTAAGGTTACATTTGAGAATTGAAACGGATTAAAAAGAAGGGGGATGTTAAAGATGAAAAGGTGGTGAGATTCGGACAAAGGAGATGGATATTGACAGTTGATTATTACATGCAGATTAATTATGTTGGTCAACACTCAAAGATTTGCTTTGTCAAACGTTCGTGGGCTTCAAATGTGGTACTTTTGCAAGAACATACTTCACCAATAAGTCAACAGAGTACATCAAAAAAGTAAAATAAAATTAGACTATTTTCTTATGAAGTGCATAATAAGTAGACAATGGAGAAATTTACTACTTTCGCCTTTAAATTTTCGAACATGTACCATCAATTTTAGGGATTAAATGTTTCTAAAATCCACAATTTTCATGAATTGATCAATTTACTCCTTAATATTTTTATTCGGTTAGATTGGTGATTGATGGAGTATATAATATAGTTCAATTTAGGGGATTCCGTCTATTATTAGTTTCTTACCTTCAAAATTGACATCATTCCATTTTTAATGACTTTTGGATCAATTGTTTTAGAAATTTAACCCAAAAGTATACTATATATAATATTATCCTTCGAAATAGCATCGTTTTGACATTAAAAATGGACGATATTTCCAAATCACCAGTAACATTACTTTCGCCCAATCTAATTGCACTCACTCCGTCAAGAGGAAAACCGATAGTTCGCAAAAGTTGGAAGGGGCCAAATGATGAATTTAAGCCCTTCAATGTACTGCGACCATTCATAGCATATAACACATCTTATGGCAAATATAAAAGTGTTGATTATTGGTAATTTGGTATTCTACTCTTTATTACAATCCATCTTATTATGCTACTACAGAATGCTAAGGCATGTATTGGAAGGATTCATGAATAAAAGGGGGGAACCGGGGAAACCATTGTAAGAGAACAGAAGTCCCCTCCAAGGCTCCAATTAACCTCACTTTATTCGTCTATTTAGGATGCTTGAGCAAAAGTCATCCAATTTGAGGGAAGCCTAGTTGAAGACACAGGCGGCATGGGCCGAATATTAACATCATGAGGCAGCATTCGGTACTCAACGCCGAGTTCTCTGAAGATGTTGATCATCCCCTCAACTAGGAGACTTCTCCTCGTCCATCTCTCTGCCATATCCTGAAAGTTCATCGTGTGTATAGCCCACACGGTCCACTTTAGCCTGTTCATATCTTCCACATTCCTTAAGTATATCTTCGGCTTCACGTGCCAATGCTCACTTTTACCTTCAATATAACTGCATTTTTGCACATGGTTACTGCTTAATAAGTTTGGAAACTGAAATCTGAAATATAACTATTTTAGCGTATGACAACTGAGAAAGAGAACTACCGAGTATTATTTGAGCAAGTGACTTAATATTCCAAATGCACACTATACTGTATTCGCTTTAGTTATATGATTTTGTTGCATATCTCTTCTACTTCCGAACAAGAATTAGCAATTGCTTGATGGCTAGATGCCTAGATGGCAACATTGATTCGTACTGTACACGATTTTCAAGATTGAAGCATCTAAAAGTTACCTTGTTAGTTTCTCCTTCATTTTCGAAATCTTTTCTGCAGGAGTTGATATGTGTATGGAAAAGCTTACTTCGTCTCTCATATTTGGACTGCGGTTGTAGTTTCCAATGGGTTTCGTGGATAGCACACTGTTTGGATAGGTAATCTTTTGGAAATCATACCTCAGGAATACTGTAGTTAGCATATTCATCTCATCAACTATCATCTGTAACACAATTCAATGAAATTTTCAATGTCTACTTCATACCGAAGTAGTTCAATGAACTCTGCAAGAGAATAATACTCACCTGAATTCCATCAACTTCAACTCGGTCGCCTACATCAAATGGATGCATAACAAACAAGAAGATGATTGCTTCGAATGTAGTCTTACACGTGTTCCCAAACACAAAGACGATCAAGAGAATTTGAGAACTAAAGAGTATGAAGAATTTTGATGTTGCAACTTTGAGCATAAGTAGCCAAATGATCAAAATTACTATGGCAACAACAACATTCAACATATGATGCAGTTTCTTGACAGCAGTGTTTGTGTCATCGAGAGACAATGCAAGAGCCCTTCGTTCTTTGAATACAGATACCTACAAAAATCAAGTGAATATGACATTGATATGTAGCGCATAAAGTAACATCCATAGATGATCTCACCACCCAATTTTTTAGTGCTTTCTTATTAATTCCACTGGTTTCGTTCGCTCCTTCAATATGGTCTAATGTCTTGACAGCTTCATCATTACTCATAAATCTCTTCAAATCTTCCAAATATATGCACCTGGGTTTACATAATATGATAGAAGATTAAAGTGAGGTGCAAAGCTGTGATTCTTGTATATCCTGATTAAAAACATTTCATATTACTATGCTGTCAAACTTACTTCGATCCAGTAGTAGCTACATTGTAGAATATATGCTTCGCTGCAGCTTTAGCCTGTCTTTCATTTAGAATTTCCAGTGTTGACTCATTTTTGCCTCCTAATTCGTGTAAGCGCTCATCTAATGTTGATAATAGAATTCCTTTCCGTACTATATGAATCATTTTTTTCATATTCCACGCAGATATATTCTTCTGATTCAACCTGTTCAAATAATTGAAGTTGAAAAGTACTTAGGAAGTTTTAAGATCTCAGATTACGTTCTCAGTTTCTCACTACGGCATCATGACAACTAATTCATGAAAATGGAAAGATGGGGAGAAAACCTGTGCAGCTGACCAACTGTGATGTCTGCCTTCTCCTGTTGCTTTTTCGACATGATTCTCGAAACCAATGGACTTTTAGCATTTGCAGCATTGAGGTTCTTCTCTTGAGTGTCATCATTCTTTGGGAGCACATTTGCTTTAAGGTCTTCTGGCAAATGAACTCCAGCCTTTTCGAACTTCTGAATCTCAGTGAGAACTCTGCCTTCTTCTTCGTGCTCTCGTTGAGCCACAATTGATGGCGGATTAGACAACGTCTCAATCACATATTGATTAAACAAAGATCCTTGAATCCTGTCAAAAAAGGTGCTCACATGAAACGACATAGCCAAAACCTTAACTACCAATGTTTTCAAGAGCCAAATAAATGTTCCCACCACTAAACACACCCAAATCCGTGTCACATAAGGCAACACTTCATTATGAGTCAGTTTATCGATTTTCTTGTAGAAGAAACATAACCAGGCTATCAAAGCAACTGTCAACCATATACAGTTCTGAACTGCATTTCTCAACCCATACACAAAATACAAAACACGCCTCCGCCATAGATAATTTCTCTCGATAAAGAATATCACAACTCGAATAAACCACCCAGATATCAACCTTCCGGAAATTAAAACTAAAACCATTACTTCCCATTTCCATAATTCAAGACTGTAAAGATGTTTCTGTTTCAAAACCTTTATAGTAAGTGTGAATACTAACCCTACTATAATCAAAATCAAGCTCAGGAACTGAAACACTGTAAATTTATTAATTTTTGTCTTCTTGTATTTTTTGGGCAGGTCATCTTCCAAGAAAGGGTCATCCTCGTTGGTTCCATTAATTTTTCCTAGTGCACCAGACCTCAAATTCTGCGACCACTTCCCTTCTTGCTCTGGTATGTCCAGCAATCTTGATTTACTCTTTATCATAAAACCAGATTTTCGTTTAGGTGTCGAACTTGAGCTGCTCATCACAACATCCTCCTGTTCACTTGAACTTAAGCCTCCCCCTCCACCACTATCACGCCTGCGTAGTAATGACGGTAAACCAGGTTCCATTAAAATCTTAGTATCTTCACAATTCTTGATATCTGCTTTGACTTTTACATTCTGAGAAGTAGACATTGAGGCTAATTTAGTAGATCATGAAGAAGATGAAGCTGCTGATTAGTCTTCTTACCAGAAATATTTAAGTAACACATCTACACTGCTTGTTCTCTACAACGTGCGACGAAATGTGAAACGTGTCTGCATGACAAATTGTTGAATCTAATATTGAATTTAATATAACGAAATTGCAAAGCTAAATAGACAGTCTTGATGAATAAGTCTTGATTCTTGAATAAATTTTAAATACTGTATAAGAGCCGTGTATGATGCCCTCTGTTGCCAAAAAAATAAAAAATAGAACTTCACATACGTCAGTAAATTTGACCAAATTAAGTTCCAGCTATCAACCTATCCCCTTCATCATCCTACCCATTGTCCTGCATATCAAGTAACAGATACAATAAACAACAAATATATGAATAAAATATATATAAGACTTAGGACTGATGGAACCTGGAAGAATATTATATCACCAAGAACTATATAACATTATAACGTTATTAAGAATTGCAGGTTAGTGCATACTGTGCTATCCGACCCTTAGCCTTTTCGAAGATATTGAGGCATATGTTGATGTACAAGCGAAATCTATAATCAAATAATGTGGTCGTACCTGCACTTCAAGTAATTGTAGTAAAACTTAATCGGGCGATAACCTCAATTATAGTTGAGGTTAAACCCTTTGTTCCATGTCCCACAAAATGGTTTGTACTAGCTCAACTGAAGCTGATGAAGATTGAAGTTATATGTAGAATGGGTGCACATATTTCGGAGGGTCTGTTTCTACAAGGCACATGATGCGAACGCATGTTGCATGCGCTCGCTATTTTAAGGTCAATAAAAAGTGTCCAACGTATTTTACGTAAATTTGCTAAAATGTTTCAAGGCATTCGTTGGTACATTCCAACGTGTATCTTGTAAACTTGACTTCAAATATATTTTAGCACATATATTGTACTTCTAAACTCTTGTGTACTTTTATTCTTGATTTAGTAGTGAGTGTATTGTACATTTTAGAAGCAGTACAATTAAAATAGTACAAACAAGTACAACTAGTGCACTGTTTAATACCTCCCCTTGCCAAATTTTTCTGAATAACATTTGCCTATGTTTTTTAAGCATCTAAGTGCGCTACAAAATATTTTTTTAAAAATTTTCTTAGATTAAATAAATTTCATAGTAGTGGTGCCTCCTGCTTTTCTCCTCAGCCTATGTGAGGTAGAAGAACCATTTCCAGTTCTCATTCTCTTATTCATTAGTTGATTGTTTCTTACTACACTAAACAACTTCCTAATTCATTTCTTTCATATATTTTTGACAAACTCTAGTTCGATTTTTGTAATATCTCCTGTCATTCTATGACATAAAATATTTCTAACTTGTGAGCAGATTATTCATTATCTCAAATTCACAATAAAATATTTAACATTGACGTTAAATAAACTACATAATTGCAAAATTTTTATTGGTTAAACTTGCTTATAATGACATTTGTGATGCAGTAGGATAAGAGAAAATATCCCAAGATTGGCTTGTTGTGTCCTTTTTGTGTTCTTACAATCAGTAGTGATATTTCCACCTCAAGCTAAAAATTATCCATATATCACACGTCAATATGTTGTATCCAATTAGAAGTTTTATACAAGATTACACAATATCCTTCACTCATCATCTTCTTTTATTTCATCATAGTTCACTTCAAATAAACACAAACCACACATCATTTACATCCAGAAAATCAAGCTCCACACTACTATTAAACCATACTCACCCCACCTTCCCCCTACCATCTGTGAATAATCTGTGATAACAAAATGGCCACAATGACATCCCCTGCTATTTCCATCCCATCGTTTGCCGGCCTTAAAGCCGGGGTAGCATCCAAAGCAACCACCACCACAACCACCATCAAGATTGCCCCAAAGATGACAGTGAAGGCATCTTTGAAGCAAGCCGGTGCAGCGGTTATTGCCACCGCAGCTAGCGTAATGCTGGCAAGCAATGCTATGGCACTGGAGGTCTTGCTTGGTAGCAGTGATGGTGGTCTTGCTTTTGTTCCTGGGGAGTTCACTATTTCCCCAGGAGAGAAGATTACCTTCAAGAACAATGCTGGATTCCCCCACAACGTCGTTTTCGACGAGGATGAAATCCCAGCTGGTGTTGATGCAGGGAAGATTTCCATGCCTGAGGAAGATTTGCTTAATGCCCCTGGAGAGACATACTCAGTTACCTTGACTGAGAAAGGGACTTACTCTTTCTACTGTGCACCTCATGCTGGAGCTGGTATGAAAGGAAAAGTCACTGTTAACTAATTAATTATCCAAGTCTAATAAAAATTCAAATGAAACCAAAACATTGTATTTGAATCTTTCTACTATTGTATGTAGTCATTTTCCTTGTATCAGAGGATTCTATAAATTCATATCCTTGTTTTGGGGGATTGAATGTTGAGAAGTTTTTAGTCTGTGAGCTTTGAAATATTTCTTCTGTGTGTTATTGCTTTGCTAACTTGTTTACCTCTAATGTGGCTCTGACTCCAAACAGAATTACTTCCTCAATTTGTGAAATGATGAAGTATCTATTAACTATGGTAGCTTTTTTTTTCCCGTAAATTAGCCATGAGGTGAGTTTCGAATCAGGACCTTCTGTCACTACCAAGAGTGTTTCCACTAGACTATTCGAGTAACTCTAACTATGGTGGCTTACTAGATAAATAGGAAAAAGGAAAAAAATAGAAGAGTGAACTAAAAGCTCATATATATAGGATAAGAATGTTTACAATAGATGCTCAATCTTACACAAATACAAATACAACAGAAATGGAATATTTACATGAACTGAATCTACTTCTACTACACTACCTATTATAACAAAACAATCCATGATTACAAGAATAGATAAATTAAGGCATCTTGCAATAACAACTATATTTACTAGACTAATTAAGAAGGAAAGTACTATTTCCAGCCAATACATTTTTAGGGAAAACAGTATAAAAATCCCACTATATTTTTTGTTCCAACATATAACACATAACTCTACTGACATTCTTAGTTGATCATTTGGCTGCTTCCAGCAGCAAAATTATCAATATTATTATGGTTCCAGGCTATCAGAACTGCTGGTTAAGCAATCGGAAACAGACTCGGCATCCTTTATCCTCATGCTCTGAATGAAAGCTATTAGCTGCATGAACACAATAACATTTTTGCCATTAGTAACTTGCAGAAGCAGAATAACACAATGTTTTGAACTATTAAACTTTTCATTATAACTTTGCCTTAAAATATGTAATGAAAACTAGTATATTTTATACTTCCTCCGTTCTTATCTGAATATATTTTTATGAAGGCATTTAGATACAAACAGACAATGTATCTCATGCACTTTGGTTTCCCTATGGTAAAATCATGGCTATGTCAATGCGTGATATGCTTTATTGTTCAATTGTACTTACACCAGCAAAGCCCGCACACATAATGCTGAATCCCGGGAAATAAAATGGTGGATGGTCGGATAGAAACATAGCTGCATATATTGAAACAACAAAATATCATCCACATACGAATTTAACTTGAATGATCAGTTGAATTTTTGATGAATTTGATGGAAAGTACTACCTCCGTCCCTAAAAGATTGTCACATTTTGACTTTTGATGGTCAACAAAACACAATTTAAAACATAAATATCTATTTTTCAACATGCGGAAAAATTATAAAAAGTTAATATTTCAAAAATATATATTGAGACGACTCTAACAAGGTCCCACAAGACTATATTTTTCTTATCGTTTAATGGGAATTCATGATCAAATTTTGCAATGTTTGACTACCAAAAGTCAAAATGTGACAATCTTTTAGAGACGGAGGGAGTATTAGTTACCTGTTAAAGGACTGAAAACTAAAGGTGAAACTATGCTAGCTAAGGAACTTAACGCTGTGAGGCAACCTTGCGCCTTTCCCTGGAAAAGAAGCAAAAATGGATTTTATAATAAGGTCATTTGTTGTTTCTCTGTTAAGACAGTCATGTGTTCTATTTTGCAAATTAAAGGGAAAATTTGTAGCGCATGAGAAATATTACCTGTTCACAAGGGCTAATTTGTTTCGAAGCAATACTTTTTAACTGCAAGAACAACACTTCAATTGATTACATAATTGTTTGAATTCACAATTATGGCTACATGATTTCATTACAGGAAATGGACTCTTTACACAAAAATATATTTTCATTTGTTACTGGATTATTACGAGAACAAGGGCACTTACACAAGGCATTGCAAAAGTAGAAAGAATTCCCATCATTGCCGCGACATAAGGAACCTACACGGTTTCAATAGAGGAAATGGATTATATACACAATAATATATTTGTATATAGAGCTAAAATCAGATTGAATGAAGAAAACAATAGGATGTAGCAGAAGCAGTAAGTACCCAAGATGCCCATGCAATGCTGTGGAGGAACATCTGCAATTAACAATGTATCAGTAAGATATGTTCAATGAGGTGAAACCATAGATGAAAAAGATGTAGATAATGCAAGGGAAGATGAGTAGACATACATGTGCACAGCCGAAAAACAGACCAATAGAAAGGAGTTTCTGTTCCCCCAAGAATGGAGCTAAAAGGGGCATGAGAAGAAGCTGCAAAACATTAAATTAATACATATCAACCTCATACTGGAATTTGGAGAGGATCATTGATATTTTGCATTCAAGAACAAGGAAAACTACCTGTGATATGCTACCAGCTGCACCACCAATGATCATTAAGTCAGCAAACTGATCTTTGTCAAATTGAAATTGAGCCTTCAAGTAATACTGTGACGTAGAACAAAAACTGTGTAAGGTTACCATTTCTATGAACTTCAAAACCTGAAAACAGAAAGAAAAGTACCAAAAGTGAAGCATGAAGACCAATCTCTGCAACATGGCAAAAAAACGTGGCAATCGCTGCTTGAGAAAATGTTGGGCTGCAAAATTATTCAAGAAAATACTCGATCAATCCCATTTTTCGTTGACTCTTAAATTGGATGATGAACTGTTCATCAAGAAAGGAGGAATTTAAGGGGCAGGGGAGCAAACTGACCTTGTTCTAAGCAAACAAATGGTGTCATTGAAAGAAGGCAATGTCTTGAAAAATTGAAACTTCTTGGAAGGTGCTTTCTCCAAAAGGCAATCAGTTTCGGTGGGCTTTCCAGGAGCACCTCTATCTCTTATGGACTCCGGAAGGAAGGCTCTCATATATACTAATGCCACCACTGATCCACCAGCTGCAACCTACATATACATATAGGTACATGTACTAATTATTAGCAAGACAAGCATATTTCTAATAGTTGTGGAACCAAGTCTTATGTATAGATCCCTTCCATTCAAGGCTGTTTAATCCACATTAAATTTCATTAATATGTCACGTCGATTATAGTACAGTATTTGTTTAGTGTATATGTGAAATGTCCAAAGTCGGATTTCTAGTTCCGCCACTTCATGGGGGTGGAGGGGGAGGGAATAGAGAAATGTACTTGGAAAGTGGCAGAAGTGGAGAGGAACCGAGCAGAAAGGTTCCCACAAACGAAAGCTGAGGAAGCCACCCCTGATAGGATACCAAAAACTGCAGCTCTCTTTGCTTCTGGAGCATTATCTGCCTGCATACATGCAAACATATTATTGCTTAAGCTGTTGGTTATTAATCATGAACATTAATGAAAATATTGGTACTTACCACGTATGCTAGAGCAAGACATGGGATACTTCCTTCACAGATCATGGATATGAGAGTTCTGAGGATGTAATAAGCATAGAAGTAATACTTTGTCCTGCTGTATGCCAATATTGCTGTTCAAGACCATACATGATATATTAGATGTATTTTTTAACTTACAGCATAATCATAATCATATAATATGAGATAATTTATTCTGGCATGGAGTATCAAGACTGAATCATATGTTATACTTTGATAACATCATGATAGGTGTTTTAACTTTTAAATTAGTTTATATAAGTACATTACATGAATAATCTGATGCTAACGGATTATATGAACGAGAAATTGGGACAGTCAATTTAAATTTAAAATTATGTTTGTCACTTAATGGACCGTCGCAGTGGATTATGGGCCATAATTTGATCCCTATAGGCTATAGTCTATATTTGCCCAGCAAGCTGGACGTTTTTGTCCAGTGTCGCCCATGTGAGGAATGAAAGCAAATACTGCATAGTGTAATTATGCACTCATAATTCATAACTAAGTAACTCACATGATCTTTGTGTGAGTATTTTTAATGTATTACGTTTATTTGAAGACATTTTGTGTGATGGTCTCTTAATGTATTTACGTCTATTTTGAAGACGTCTCTTATAATAGGAGACAATACAAAATACCTTTTAGGACGGTTTGGTCGGAAATGCAAAAGTATAGTCAATAAAATGAAAAATGCCTCAATTTAAGATCAAAATTATATTAGGCCACAATACATGTGATATAGGTTGCCGAATTAAAAAAGAAAAAGAGAGAGGGAGGGACTTTACTCCTAGTGGAGGGTGAGTGACATAGTTGCTTAATTTGAAAGTGTGCAGGGCAACATATATAATAACATGCTTCCAATGTAACATTTGTGATCCATTCGTTATTGGATGAATTTAACTAGATATTAACACACAAAAATTAGTTATCTTGATGGATGCTTTTGCTTTAAGAAAAGAAGTTAAGTTCCACTTTGAATAAATTCTTCTTCTTTCTTTAAGTTTTCCCCTGTTTTTTCTTACTACTTTATCTATGGGACAAATGTTCCTATCAGTCTTTAACCTTGGTTTGCGTAGAAGATAGACTATTACGAAGTGACCTTAAAACTCTGAAAATGAGAGCTTCAATTCATTTAATATCGCTATTACCATGTTATAGTAAAACCGACCACAACTCTGTTTTCTTATGCAAACGATAAAATCAAACTAATCGTTATTGTAACGGTCCTAATTGAAAACTACACAATAAGAAAGGTCTTCTATGTATTCGAGTTATGTTTCGATATAAATTAAAGTATTTTTAATTGTGACTAAACAAAATCAATTCGCAAGTCGAAGATCAGTTGATATATACATGTAATGAAGAAAAGTTAGAAGAATTAGTAGAATTTGTATATATGACGAAATGAATTTTGGAGCATTATTATATATGTGGTACCTAGAGGAAATATTGAGAGGGTCATTGGGAACGTAAGCAACACTTTTCTTCCATAAAGGTCGGAAAGATTTCCCAGCAATGGCATTGTCACCACTGATCCTATTCCTATCACCTGCACATCACCCATACTTATTACTCACTCAACTTCTATAAATATTAACACATAATTTAAGGCTAAAACATCATCTAATATATAACATTAAGAACAAAGTGTCACTCTAACATGCTTAATTATATAGTTAACCGCACCACGATGCGTGCTATATATATTAATCACGCGCGCATATGTTAGTTAAGACATTTCGTATATATTAATAATATTATAAACCTATCACCAAACAACGCAATGTCCGCGGCGAGAGCAGTATTTGTGAGTTGTCCGGTTGGGACATACACTAAGTCTCTGTAGTAGAGGCTTGAATGGAATGATGCATTTCATCAAAACTACCAAATGTACATGTAGCACTACATTACCAGACATGTGATGACACCAAAACTGATGAGACATTGAATTTGCAAATTAATTATTGTCTCCAGTGTGATGTTGGTTAACAAGCTAGCCAAGTTTCCTTTTGTCTTTTTTCCAAATATTAACAGAAACAAGGCTAAAGCCTAAAGATCACATTGCTTTCGATTAATTTAAGGAAATTTTTATACGTACTTCTCAATCAACGAAACTTCCTCACTTGAACTACCTACTTGTATAGTTGTATCAAATGGTACACAATTAGTGATGATTCTATCTTTTCTTATCTAATAGTAATAATAATCTTGGTTAATGAACTAATAATTAATATCAAGTGAAAATTTGAGGTATAGCATTTGAAGTATAATATGGTAAAGGCAAAGAAGAACAAGTCAAGAACGAATTGAATATGGTGATAATGGTGATCATATGACTTGTTCAAGGCGATTCCGTCATTTGGTGAACTCAAATGCATGTGCAAGATCATGATTCAAGTAAGAAGAAATAACAAGTCCGAGTAAATGGTCTACAACTATTTTGTTTTCCTGATCCACTATGCCAAAGGTGTAACGGAATCTTCAACTATATTAAAGGATGTGTTTATGTTTAAGATTGAACTTTTTTTCTCGCGATGACTCAATAGTTTGGTGACATTTTATCCAAATTTTTAATCGAGAGTTTTTGGGTACAAACCTTCAATTGGCCTGGTCACATGTTTACTCTAATTGTATATATCAATTGTGAGTTTCTGTACTTATTATTTGTAATATTATTGTATTCATACTTTCACCGATAATTTGCAAAACATAAAAAATACATCAAAGTTATGGAGTTCAAATAAGGAAAGTATATAACAGTAAATATTTGTTTCAGACATGTAAACATTCACCAATTTAGCAGTACTTATTAGTAACACTTTTAAGCTATATATAGAAGTTAAGGGTACTAATCACCACTTTTTTTTTTTAATTTGTCGTCCTTAAATTTATAGAATTTGATAAAGAAAGTATTTACATTTAGTAATGTGATGATGGGTATTTCATTTTTCAAACGCTTATATTAGGTTTCCTAGATATACAGAGCAAGCATGTTCTGCAAATATAACTTGACCCATATTAATTAATTAATAAAAAGTCAAATACGAAAGCTTTTACAAACAAATTAAAAGAGTCAAACTAACATAGTCTCACATTATCAAAACAAAAGAGGAAAATTTACTCAAATGAACTGGGAATGAGAAAAGAACATGTTGACAACAATTTCTGTTGCGGATAGAGTAATATTTAGTTATAATCTTACCCAAGAACTAATTTTTTTATTTTTATAATAATGTCAGTGAAAGTAAGGTATAAAAAACTTATTTTTCTCGGGCTCTTATATATATATATACTTCACATTATATTTTGCATGGTGAAACATGAGTTTCTTTTTTGACATAATCCTTCCTTGTAAGTTGTAACAAGTTCCTTTTTATTTAGTTGCTGGGAAACATTGTTCATAAGTAAACATGAAGTTCGTTATTATTGTGTAGTATATTCTTATATTTAATTTAAGAGTTTATTAGGCATACCGCTTGTTGAATACCGGTGAGATAAATGGCAAGAGAGCATTCGTCTTCTCCAGGACAAAGCGCGTCCAATGTGACGTCAGTGATGGCCGGAATCACCATAGATGAGAAGAAACAACCGAGGAATGACGTCATGAAGAGGTGGCCGAGACCATAAAACTTTGGCGATCCTATTTTCTCCATATATTTTTTTTTGGAATTTATTGATAAGTTTTTTAGTGGGAATTATTATATATTGAATGAAGAGCTCCAAATAAAGGAGAAGGAAGGGGAGGGGAATTCCCACTACCACTACTCAAAGAAGAGTGTGTTTTGGTTATTAATGCCTTCACATTTAGAAGCAGTATGGCATTGTCTTTATAGTAGGAAAAAATGTTGAGTTGCTTTTCCTTTTTTCTTTGCCTGTTTCTCCTATGTAATTTGACTGGTCCCACTACCATGCTTTTCTTTTATTGCTTCTACTTTTAATATTGCAAATTTTAATTTATCATTCAAATATTTAATACATCAAGAAAATATACTCCCTTCATCTCTGAAGGTAAGGACCATTCAATTTTCTAGGTCAATTTTGTAAATTTTCACCGTTAATTTTTACTAGTCAATAAGAAATAATATAATCATATGGGATATTGTTAGATTATTCTAAAAATATATTTTGAAATATCAAGTTTTCTATATATATATATATATATATATATATCTAAAGTTAGAAATACTTACTTTTTAAATCGTATCTGAGTGACCATAAAAAATCAAATGAGTCTTACACTTAGAAACGAAGGAGTACTATATATATCTCATGCTCTATATAAAATTAATTACACCATATATTATACTCCCTCCATCCCTAAATCCTTAAATGATTGTCACACTTTCACTTTTCGTAATCAACTAAATACGATTTACAACATAAATATCTCTTATAATACATGCGAAAATATATATAAAAAGTTGAGATTTCAAAAATATATATTGAGACGAATCTAACAAAATCCCATAAGACTATATTATTTCTTATCGTTTAATGAAAATTCATGATCAAATTTTGTAAGATTTGACCAACAAAAATCAAAATGTGGCAATCTTTTATAAACGAATGAAGTAGTTATAATAATATCCATGAAATATAAGATAACGAATTTGAAAGTACAAGACATTAGAGTTATTATTGGTTAATAGAATTGTAAACAAAAGCATTTTATTAACATATTCCATAAGGGGATATGTATACTGTGCTATTACAGAGTATTACTTCTCTCATGTAGGAAGGTTTTCTACTTTCCTTCTTCTTTTTCCTTTTCAATAATTGTTCCATTTGGAGTTAATCGAATAGACTAGTACAAAAACTCTTGCTAGTGATCAAAAGGTCTTGGTTCGAAATTCACATCTATCGCTACTTTACAAAAAAAAAAAAAAAATTGTCCCATTTAATCATTTTTACATGCAATGACAGAGTAGGTCTCTAATTCGAAATCTAGAATGACAAAGATCATTTTTTTTAATCAATTTTCATTTAAATTTGGCAAGCTATAATCTTAGCTTAATTGTTCTTTGCTTGTTAACATGGGCTTGATTTGATTAGGTGATAAAAATACGAACATTAAGTGAGAAAATGGTTTAGAAGATACGATAGATACCAATAAGTCAAGAAGTAAGAAAAGATCGACGTTGAAATGATGCGTAGCTTGCAAGTTAATTCATGAATCATGCAAAGCACAAAAATCTGTAAACAGTAATAAATGAAATTAAGGAGGTCATTTAACTTTATCCAATAATAATAATAATAGTAATATGTCGCATTTGCTTGTGAGTTTTGAGCACAACACATAAGTTGAGGCTTGTAATGGACTACCAATTTGGAAGGCGTAGTTTTATTGGTTACGCTTTCAAGCGTACAAGTTTAATTTGTTTTTGTTTTTTGCCCACAAGCTTCCCACTTCCCATCCCTTTAATTTTCTCAAACTTTCCAATAATTCAGTATATTTATCTCTACATTTCAGGAATTAACTTACTAATCACATACATAATTAACACTAATATGCACGCTTATCTGTGGATCAACGCATGATTTGTGATTTTGATTAAACTTTCCTTTTTAGTGTATTGTCAAAGTTTATGATATCTTATCACATTCCTCACTGTTTTTATAGGAACTAATGTTTTATTGTAACTTCCTCCATCTATAAATATATTGAACAAGGTGACAAGTTGTTCATTTAATTTGTTTATCATGAGCTACAAACTTGTTTATAAGCTTAAGGACGTCTGCAAACCAACAACTTTTAAGCACGTTCATAGTCTTAATTATTAAGGAGTGCATATTTCAACCGTACCTGTTAGGGCAATTTAGGTAGATCGCATCTTCATTTTACTGTATTGGTATATGTATAGTGGCCATATTCCCTAAGAATAAACTTCGGGCGGGATTTCTTTTTTACTTGATGTTGTCACGATGAAATTTAAGAAAATAAAATTTGAAATACTAAAATAAAAATGAGACAAATTTTTAAAAATGAAAGAAGAATAAAAAATACAGTAATAGTATAAATGTTGGTACCAATCCTGGTCAATTTGTTGCGAGCGAACATAGTAACTTTGCCAATTCTTCTAACAATTGTTCAAAGTATTTCATATAAAAATGGTGGTGAGTTTGGGAAAGAAAAAATGAAAATGAGGGAAAAAATAATTGAGGGGTATTTTGATATTTTTTATAAGGATGTGTGAGATTTTAGTAAATGATTTAACTTGAATGGTAAAATATGAAAAATAGGTGTGTTATTTTACTAATTTTCTCGTTTTTTTAATCTTCATCAACAAGTAAGTGGGCCTAAACTACCCATGTGATGTGGTAATGTTCGATCTAACTTCTAAGACCAGTAAGAAACATATGGGCTTAATAAGTCATATTCGACGAATCGGGAGTTTGCCTCGGGGTGTCTGATATACATGTCCCATATTTGTTCATGAAAATAGTCGTTAGTTTTGAATTACCTGTATAAACTCTTTTTTATATGAGTATAAATTGCAATTTTTAATAAAATTATCATCAAATATTTGTGCTTCAAATAACAACTAATGAAAATTTTAAGTATTTATTAAATTAATTAACAATATGATAACTTATGACAGAAAACGCGACCACGTTTACCTAAAACATGGAAACGTTTGGGACATATAAAAAAATGACACAAACATGCCCACCGCACGTTCAGGCCCAATACACGGGCCTCGAACCGAACAAGGGCCAATTATTCCTTTAACAGATGGGCCCGGTACGTAAAGGGATTTGGGGATCGGACATGGTACAAGCCCCGGCACGGTTCGCCTCTTACGGAGTCGGGCCTGTCCGGTTAGTTGGACACCTTTAGCCTTCCTTAAACAAACAATTGAAGCAAATTACAGCCTTTCAACCTACAGATACTTCAAAATTCAAATGACTATTCATATGCAATCACATCATCCCTGCGTAGGCCTAGGTCTGTAATCGAGTCGAATATTTGCAAGGTTCGAGTTCGGTATCAATGTATCATGCCTTCGAACCTTTTCGAACCGAACCGTTCGATTTTGGAAATACTTAAAATCAAGGTTCAGGTATCAGTATCATGCCTTCGAACATACTTCGAGCCGAATCTTTTTGAGTCGAAATACGTCGACCTATTTCGAACAGAGACGTTTGATCACAGGTCTAGGCATGCCTCATGAGGGGGAGCGGGGTGGGGTAGCAGCTTTTGAGAAGAGAAGAGAAGAGATGAGGGAGGGCCGAAGGGGAGGGGGACTAAATCGAACCGTTCGTCTCGATTTTTGACATACCTAAAATCAAGGTTCGGTGTCAGTATCATGCCTTCGAACAGTACTTCGAGCCGAATCTTTTCGAGTCGAATACGTCGAATAATTTCGAACCAAGACGTTTGCTCACAGGCTATTAGTTACAACTATACGAGTACAACTGATAAACATTAAAACCAGTAATTAGTGTGCCAGTTGTGCTTTTGTTAGCTTATGCATTGTAATTAACTACTCCATCGATCCCAAATTGTGTTGTTTACTTTTGAATTTGGGAGTCAAACTTTGAAAATTTTGACTATGAATATGTATTAACCAATAAAAGATAATATAGTCATATGAGCTGTTTTTAGATTTGTTTGAACGTATATTTTTAAAATATCAGCTTTTTATAATTTTTATTCTTGTAAAATTAAAATTATTTACGTTTTAAGTCGTGTCTCGGAGACCGTGAAAAGTCAAATATTTTAAATAATTTGGAATGAAGGGAGTAGTATTTTTGGCACACCATTGTTTATCCATCATAATAATCTTAATTTACTATATAAATAGGTAGATTAGTAACTATCTTTTAATAAAAATAAAAATTATGAGTAGTTACTTTCTAAGCTAGTTAATTAAATTTGAACAATTGACAATCAATAATATTGCCACATAGCTACTTGAATGACTTTTGAAGTTTCACCGATCAATTTTCCCTTTCCCATTTTATATATAATTTAGATGAAGCAATTATACTATCAAAAAGTTATTACTTTATTAACATTATAATAATATGTGTATATAACTTATTTACACTATTTAATGTTGGAAAAGCAGAATTAGAGGTTTTATTTGAAGCCCTATATTATTCTATAATTAAGGGGGATTATTAATTATTTTTATTTTTAAAATATTATTTTACATATTAATGTAAGTTTAACTAAAACAATTAAATAAAACTACATAAAATATTACATTTGTGCACATATAGTATCTTCTAAAGCATTTGTGTAGGGTGCATAACATTTGTGTAGGGTGCATAAGTCATAAGACCGGCTCCAAGCCACTAGAAATTAATGCCTAAACTATTCAAGAAATAAAATTATAAAATACACCATTCTAAGTACCAATCCAAACTTTCTACAATTCTATCTTGAGTCAATCCTAAAAAGAAGTAATTAATAACAAAATATTTGGAGTAATATTAACCAATTTAATATTTGATGTAAGATAGTAACTAAATACTTAGAGCATTATTACTAAATTCCTTATTTCTATTTTCTAGCATATACAAAGGGAGAAAATATGTAAATATAACAAAAAAAATGTCATTTCTAGACTTCTTATATTAAATGGGATTCACCTTTAAATTTACATTCCTCTATTTGAGAGTGTAAAAATTGAGAGCCTCAACACTCCTCTATTCTCTTCTCTCTTTCTCTTGATTCATTATTTTTGTCCTCTTTGTTTAACATATGAGAAATGAAATAGGACATCTAATTTTTGTGTAAAATTACATAATAGCACCTTAATTTAATAAAGGGATATATAAAATTAATTTTAACAATACTTCATGGGGCGTCTACCGTAAATGCTCTGGCTTCTATTTATAAATCCCAACCAATCCTGCTTTGAATATAATAATATGTGATCATTTATCAACAAGAACATGGTAATGCACGCACGTTGGATTACTTATTAGACAATGGTATTCAAAAGTTTAAGTTACCTGACTACATTGTTGGAAAGACTTAAATTTATTATCTCTACCTTGAAGAATATATTTATTTACATACTATACAAACATGTATGTGATAATTTCAAAAGTAATTTGCCTAAATCAACAAGCAACACTCTTAACACCGAAAAAAAAAATCTGTACAATCCCAAAAAAAAGATTCACAATTAAGAGGAAAAAGACTAAAGCTAATAAGTATAATAAACTGCATAGTAATTTGTTTGTTTGGATTACTTAGATGGTATGCATGTCAAGTGGTTTAGGTTGAACCATTGTTCTTCTTTTCCAAATATTTATTTCTTTCTTTGGCTCCAATGGCCTTCTTGTAAATTCACCTCCACCTCTAGGAATTGGTGCAGAAAATGGAATTATAATTTCTTCATCTTCTTCTTCTTCTTCTTCATCTCTATTCTCTTCATCTGAATCATCTCCAGGTGCAACTTGTGCCTTTGTCCAATCAAAATTTGCAAGACCCTCTCTACCACTAGCAAATCTCCTCACATGTCCCAAATTTGGGGCTAAATTAGTCATTTCCTTTGGTTTTTCACCAAAATCATCCAACTTTCTTGCACCATTTGCATGCCCAAATAAACCCAGAATTCCTCCATTTTTTGATGATTTCTTCTTCATTGGAGGGGACGACTTGGATTCTTTATCTTTTGGGACATCTTTTTGGGGCAGAGTCTTTTTCTTTTTACTCATTTTCTTCCTATGTTTGATCTGTCCCATGCAAGAAATTCTTGGTGAAGTTGGTTCGAACTCTCTTGAAGAATTCTTGGATTTAATTCGTGCTTCTTGAGGGATGATTGAAATTGGACCAGAAAAACCTTTGCTCGTATGATTTTTGACTTCTTGATTTCTCCTCTGTTTCTCCCTTCCTGGGCTAAACTGTGGATTTTGGAAACCAAACGACGCCGTTGCTTTTGGTATCAAAGCTAAAAACCTCAACTTGGACTTTTTTACTGCTTTTGTATTCTCCATCTCAATTATATCTCTGTTGGAAAACTTAACAAATTAAAAAGATGTGGGTGTTTTGTTTCTATATATTGATTTTTTCAAGAGAAAAAGAAAACGTTGGATAAGTCAAATAGATGGATAGGTCAAAGAAAGATGAAACAATGAATTTTGTATTAAATGCAGCAAAAGAAAAAGTTGATTAAGTAATTTGATGAATAATTCAAAGAAACGATGTTGAGTTTATTGAAAAGTTGTGAAGATGATAATAAAGGAAGAATCCAGCAACGTCGAGGTTCCAGGGGGTGGATGATACTATATTGATATTGATACATGGAATTTAAGAAATGTGGGAAATAGTCAACTTTGTTTGTAGTATTTTAATGCAAGTTGGATTATGAAAAGTATAAAAAGTGGGTGTTGAGTAGTTTGTACATATCAATTTTATAGTAGTATTAATGATGAAGAATTACTGACATGCACGTAGTTTACAACTCTTGTGAAGGTGAGTTTGACACATAGTTTACGACAACTACTTGCTTTATGCCACTATTATTCTTAGGATTAGGATTAGGATAACTATGTATTTAATTTGCTCAATTGTGATGCACTAACATTGCTCGTTTTTTTATTTAAATATTGTTTGTGCTATAGTCCAAATCGCTTTAGTTGCATGTGAATTAATAAGTTTCCAACTAGGATTTTGACTTCAATATTTGTTATTTTATCTTATCTATCTATAAATTAATAATATATATTTATTAGCCGATGGCTCAATAGCCTAGTGGCATCCGGCCCAACCTTTCATGTAAGAGGTCATGGGTTCGAAATTTCTGTATTCATGTTTGTAATATCATTGTAGTCACAATTCATCGCTAATTATCAAAAAAAATAATATATATTTATTACATATAATATTATTATACTCATATTACATCCCATACTAACTAGTGTATCAATAACTTTATAGATATGTTTGAATTTGATATTTCCCTAACCCTTAACTGCTTTTTTGTTATCGATCAGAATCAAAACTGCTTTTTTGTTATAAAACAAAAAGCCATAAAACATGTAGTATCTCAAACTAGACAATAGACAAGTACGTAATTATTACAATCATATTTGCATGAAGCGGGTGGGGTGGGCCATCAAGCCCAATAGTCTCTTGTTCTAAGCCGCAACCCGGATCCGGATGTGTTTTCAAATGAGTTGCATTCAACCTCCTATTGTAAATAAGATTTTGAATTAATTTTTTGAAGTCACTTTCAATCTCAACCTTCTCAGAAAGTTATAGTTCATTACAATTCATGGATGCCCATGACTCAAAAAAAGAGCTCCTATGTACAAATATCCCCCACACTGTTAGAAGATGTATTAGCTACGTCCTCCAAACTCATTTTAATACTCCCTCCGTCCCTAAAAGATTGTCACATTTTGACTTTTGATAATCAACAAAACACGATTTAAAACGTAAATATCTATTACTCTACATGCAAAAAAATTATAACAAGTTGATATTCCAAAAATATATATTGAGACGAATCTAACAAGGTCCTACAAGACTATATTATTTCTTATCGTTTAATAAGAATATCATAATCAAATTTTGTTAAGTTTGACCAACAAAAGTCAAAATGTGACAATCTTTTAGGGACGGAGGGAGTATTAGTTAATTTTGTATTAACGGATGAAAAATTAGTAATAACCAAATCTATTAAAAATAACTATAAAGTTTAAAAAATTAAAAATAGGTTGATCTAAAATTCAAATTTAATTAACACAAAAAATTAACATGCAAGAATTATTGGCTCCACACTGAAGCTCTCGGTGTAGCATAATTGCACAAACGTTCGAGTAATTAATCATGTTTTTTGATAGATAAACATTATAATAACATTAGCAACCGAACAACATAATTTTTCCATAATACGTATGGCCAAACGATAAAATATCATCATCATAAAAATACAAAAAACTAGAGTTAATACAAGTGTTATACGGAAAATACATTCTGTGGCTCTACCCATAATCGAAATAGTCGTACGCGAGAAAATTCTTGTATGCTTAGGAGGTCATGCTCACATGGTGCTCACAACTATTTGAGCCGTTAGATTAAGAGTTTAAGTGATATTTTAATCCTATGGTTCATATTTAATTGGGTATTTTTGTCCTTACATCTTTAAGTGGAAAAACAATAATAGTGGTATTTTGAGTATTAATGATAGAGTAATTAGCAATTAATTGAGATTGGAGAGAGGAAGCTAAATGCAATGATTGCTTCAGCTCACCAATGTCGAAAATATGAATTCTAGTATTAATCTCATTTAAAATAAATTGAAGTATAACTTTTTTTCTAATTTTAATTATTTCAATCAAAAACCAATGAATTTTCTCAGTCTCATGTCAATAACACCACTGAATAATATACATTGATGTTGCATATTTCTTCAATAACATCATATAGAATTTATTTATATATCTTTACTAGTATTAATCTCATTTTAGATATATTTCTTCACTAATAAACAATTCTAGTATTAATCTCATTTTAGATATATTTTTAGTGACACCATTTACTAATACACACTGGTGTTCCGTTCTTGTTCAATAACACCACTGAATAATATATATTAGTGTTGCATATTTATTCAACAACACCACATAAAATTTATTTATATATCTTTACTAGTATTAATCTCATTTTAGATAAATTTCTTCAATAATAAACAATTATAGTATTAATCTCATTTTAGATATATTTTTAGTGACACCATTTACAAATACACACTGGTGTTCCGTTCTTGTTCAATAACACCACTGAATAATATACATTGGTGTTGTATATTTCTTCAATAACACTACATATAATTTATTTATATATCTTTACTAGTATAAATCTCAATTTAGATATATTTCTTCAATAATAAACAATTCTAGTATTAATCATTTTAGATATATTTTTAGTGACACCATTTACTAATACACACTGGTGTTCCGTTCTTGTTCAATAACACCACTGAATAATATACATTGGTGTTGCATATTTCTTCAATAACACCACATAAAATTTATTTATATATCTTTACTAGTATAAATCTCATTTTAGATATATTTATTCAATAATAAACAATTCTAGTATTAATCTCATTTTAGATATATTTTTAGTGACACCATTTACTAATACACACTGGTGTTCCGTTCTTGTTCAATAACACCACTGAATAATATACATTGGTGTTGCATATTTCTTCAATAACACCACATAAAATTTATTTATATCTTTACTAGTATAAATCTCATTTTAGATATATTTCTTCAATAATAAACAATTTTTGTATTAATCTCATTTTAGATATATTTTTAGTGACACCATTTTTAAATACACACTGGTGTTTCGTTCTTGTTCAATAACACCACTGAATAGTATACATTGGTGTTGCATATTTCTTCAATAACACCACATAAAATTTATTTATATCTTTACTAGTATAAATCTCATTTTAGATATATTTCTTCAATAATAAACAATTCTTGTATTAATCTCATTTTAGATATATTTTTAGTGACACCATTTTTAAATACACACTGGTGTTTCGTTCTTGTTCAATAACACCACTGAATAGTATACATTGGTGTTGCATATTTCTTCAATAACACCACATAAAATTTATTTATATATCTTTACTATTTATGCTTAAAATGTATTTTGGTATCTCTCATTATCTCTAAACACAAAATTAACTCTAACCGCTTAAGAAATTGTAATATGATTACTACCAAAATTGATGGAATAATTAAAATACCAATTGAATTTGTCTTGACTAGACTTAATGCAATACCAAACCAAATTATATAAATCACAATAGAAAATAAAAATTTAATTTGAGTACACCAATCAAATTTGTATTGTTTATATGTATTAAGTATTCAAGTTTAAAATTGTGAGTATATTTTGTAAAATTTCATAATTAAGATTCCAGATTTGGGTGTTATTTTGGTTAATAAATGGTAATAAATTTGGTGTGCAATAAATTTGGTGTTAATTTTTCACATTCCATAAAAAAAAATATTTCTTAAATGACCATGAAACCCTTGTGAGCATGGTGCTCACAAAATAGTTGTAAGCATATAAGTACAACTCGTCGTACGCCATGTTGTAATAGTATTTTCCCACTCATCGTGCAAAAAGAGAACCCCAAACACGATTTTATGTAACGCAATGTGAATGTCTAGCAAATATCTGAGAGAAGAATAAATCCGCCATATTGTTAGTCCTTTTTGCTTATGCGATGCTAACAACTTATTTGCTTGTCTAAGGAGTTCTAATTTGCCATCCTGTAGACTAGAGCCCCATGCCAGCTACCATTTCTGGACCACAGCCATCTGCAATCAAAATCAAAAGTAGCATTATAGTAACTTCAAATTATATCATGAAAGTCATCGACTTGAGAGTCCACTTAAATTATACTCTCTCCGTCCTTAAAAGATTGTCATATTTTCACTTTTGGTAATTAAACATTACAAAATTTGATCATAAATTTCCATTAAACGATAAGAAATAATATAGTCTTGTGAGACCTTGTTAGATTCGTCTCAATATATATTTTTGAAATAGTAACTTTTTATAATTTTTTTGCATGTAAAATAATATAATTTTATGTTTTAAATCGTGTTTTGTTGACCACCAAAAGTCAAAATGTGATAATCTCTTAGGACGGAGGGAGTAAGACTTAAGAGTTAGGAGGGGTCAGGGGAGTAATTTAATTCCATTTAATTAGTACTGCAACTCTGCAAGCTCAAAACCATCACCCAAGGGCCAAGGCCCACAATGTAATAGCTTCAGCCTTCAGTATTATTGTAAAATCTAAATTAAATACTTTAAACTTAAATCGTGACTCTTGAGATCATATCATATGGAGTAATGCCTGCTCAACTGGGATGGACTTAATTTGGACTAAGTATAGCCAATTTTACTCTGATCATTAGTATAGTTGTATATAAGTTTATAACATATATATTTAATCTTTAAAAATAACACAAATCTTATAATATAGTATTTCGAGAATGACCAATATTATTAACCTTATCATTCTTAACGTTTATATATTTATTAACCTTAACCTATAGCCAAAGAGGAACATAATTACTAAGGAATATCTTGAACATATGCAATAATTTACATAATAAAACTCATCATAATATAATTTGTCAATGACATCTTTGAATATTGAGAGTAGGTGGTTTAGTAATAGTTCTTCTTTGCCATATATTGATTTCTTCACGTGGCTGCAATTCTTGATCATCATCACCATCTCCTCCACTGCCTACCACCGCCATCGGGGCGGCGGTGATAGCAACTTCATTTACACCCACCACCTCCTCCTCCTCCTCTTCATCCACTTGATAATCATTCTTCCATTCTTCAAAATATTGATCTAAATGATCCAACTCCATTCTTGCAATTTTCCAATCATAATTTGTAAGAGCACCCCCTCTACAACTAGCAAACCTTTTCATTTGATTCAAACAAACGGGTCTACTAACAGATGAAGCATCTGATTTCCTCCCATTATTATTTCTCATATTTGATGGGATTTTCTCTGCTTCAGACAGGAAAAACATAGGTTTTATTACTGATGATGACTTGTTCTTGGAACAATATATCTGTGGAGATGAAAAAGGGCATACTTCCTTTTGTAAATAAATATGCATATTTTGAGCCTGTTTTTTCCTGTGCTTAATCTGACCCATGCATGAAATCTTTGGTGAAGCTGGTCCATATAATGATTCTTCTATTTTTTTCTCTTTAGCAACTTTCTTGTTTTTCTTCCTATTCTTGATGATTCTATTTGGACTGAATGGAAGATTATCAAATGAAATTGATGAAGCTCCTCTAGGTAACATCTTCAACAGCTTGCTTTTTGACTTACAAGCTGCACTAGGAGTTTCCATCCAAATAATTGATCAATAAAACTTTGCTTTTTCACTAAATAAATGTTATATTTCTCGATTTCTACACTAGTTAAGCTAGGTGTGTGATATATATAGGAGATTATTAGTAGGTTTTGTTATTGAATTGTCAATGAAAATGGCAACACGAGGGAGGCTTCGTGGTGATTTACTTATTTAAGTCAAAGCTATACTACCAAACGTTAAAATGCACTAAAGTGACGTTTAAAATTAAAAACAAGTTAAGTTTATGATCATGCATAACATAGTGTAGATATAAGTAATTAATTTATTGATGGTCTAAATGTTCCACCTGGTTAAATTCAGAAAAAATCAAAATATGTATGCGGTTAGTACGTCGTAACAGCACATAATTATGTCATTTAGTTTGTCTTTTCTGTTTTGCTAGATTAATAAAGAGCTTCGACTTTTGAGGCATAATGCCAAAAATAATAGACATATTATTGGTACACATTATTATCAAAAATTTAAAATCGCCACACTAATGGTCTATATGTTCTCGTGCCTTATAATACATGAAGAAAGTAAATTGCCTGATGTGCGTGCCTAACCTAATCTGGAACTAGAGTTTGCTTGTTAAATATTTCGAAACACAACGTTCGCTCTCAATGAGAATCGGATCCGGTTAGCACAAAGAGACGAGGTTGCTAGTACCAGCAACCCCGGCTCTTCACGCAACCCGGGTTCGATTCTCATTGAGAGCGATTCTTGTGTTTCGAAGCTCTAGTCTCCTCATCACGTGTGGCACATCTGGCTATTTACCTCCTTAGTGTACTCCGGGGCAAGAGTGCGTAGGTATCGCTACTGTGACGATTTTACACTTTTGAAAACTCATTTTTATGGTATACAATTTGATCACATGTGCATGTACACAAATCTCAATTCATGGAGGTTCTGGTTTTCCGGGAACACCTCTAAACCCGTCGTGCACTATCGTAGATTCATATCCAGTATGGATTAGGTACATTATCTATTGACAACACGATTAGTTGTTATAGATTTAGCTACAAGATGTATGTTCGTGTTCTTAATAATATAGACAAGTTGTACCTCTGAACCTATGCATAATAATAACTTGAAGTGGTTCCTTTTCCAACATAAACTCATGAGGAAATTTCATGGGACATTCTTTGTTTTGAATAATTAGTAAGAATCCAAAACCAAATTATTCAAAATCAATGCAAAAATTAAAGGATCAATTTACACATGCAATTATTTCACAGGAATGTGACCATTCATTTGGTAGGAAGAATATTTCCAACTACTCTTCGAAATTCGAATGCGGAGTATGTATACATATATTACTGTTTCTCCAGCAACTTCTGATTCAATTCTTGCTTGTCTGCTAGTCCCTCCATAATCCATATATTTGAGAAAATAAATATGAATTAATTAGTAAGCAAACTTGAAATATATGTTTTGTGTCGACTATGTGGCCTAGCAAATCGTGTAACAACAATTAATATTAAAACAAATTGCAAGGGTCGTTTGCATAAATTTCCGTGATCAAAAGTAAGAGTTAATTGAATCAATCGAATAGTCTAGTGGAAAAGACTGTTGTGAATGATCAGAAGGTCCTGGGTTCGAAACTCATTTCATCACTAATTTACACAAAAAAAAAGTCTAAGTTAGTTGTTGGAATGATCCCACTAAGTGATGGTCTGGTGCACTCCTAGATACACTTTTTTCTTTTTTCGATTTTTTTTCAAATTTTTTTTTATTTTTTTTTCAGTTTTTTTCGATTGTTTTTACTAATAAAAAAGTTCGATTTTGATAGTTGTTATAGCAAAAAGTTTCGGTTTTTGAAAAAATGTTCGATTTTCGTAATTTTTTTTGGCACAACTATCAAAATAAAAAATCAAACATTTTTCCCAAAACAGAAAAAAATTGAAAAAAAAAGTGTATCAAAATCTTGGGGGTAATCTAGTCATTTGCCCCTCCAAGTTTCACTAAGGTAACCAACATCTCAAAATTCATTCTTTTGCCAAAAAACTTGACTATTTACGTCGAAAACCATTAATGTTAACTAACCAGGAATCAAAATTCACAATTATTTTTTAGGAAATATTTACGTAATAGTGCCAATTTCGAAGACCAAACTGTACCAGCCCCCACTTAGTGGAACCAATAACTCTCAAAAGTCATCTTGTTTATCAATTTTAGTTGTACAACTTGTGTATCCGCCAATGTCCTCGAAGTTCAATGAGACAACGACTTCTCAATTACATGTATACTATTGCCATTTTTATCTTCTTACAGTTCGTTTGTTTCGGGTTGACTTGGACAATTGGTATAGCCACGTCCACTTCGTTATCGTGACAAATCAGGCCGAAAAAATTGATTTAATAGAAATAATGGTTGTGCTACTTTTGTTGAACGTGAAAAATGTGAAAAGTCGGAACAAGAAATCAAATCATCAAGTTAAAAAATAACATTTTTATATAAAAAAAACGAACTATCTCAATTTAAGGCGCATATATACATAACTAACACTAGCTCATCTCCTCTTTGAATGTGCAATACCTTGAGATTTAAATGATCGTTAGATATCAAAAGCTAGTTTGGTCAATAACCTGCAAAACAAACTACAGTTTTCATATTTTGCTTTAAACAAGTGTGATGCGGACGAACTGGATGATCTCAGCTGCAGAAGAAGTCGATGCTACCATGTATTTAGACATAAGGTGAACAAAATTGGCAATGCATTTGATCATTCCTTCTTGAGCACCTATTTTAGGGCAATCACGCGTTTTCCTTCACTAAATGCCTACACTTTGTATTCACCAACATGCATCCACTTAGTTGATGACCACTTGTTACCTCTAATTACAGGGCAACCGCCTGGGACAAAAGCAACATTCACGAGTTCAGTATCAAATTTGTCAAATGGTCTTATCTAATATTTATAATGCATTGTACAGTGACTAGAAAGACAAAATATGGAACTCTGTGTGAACACGGACATGAGTAATAATAGGTGGACTGCAGTTGCTTTCATCATAATATAAATCAGGGAAAAGTAAACTATATTACCATGCAAGCTTCTTGGATCTAATGTGGCATCAGGCCTCATGCTCCAGAAGAGCAATGCATCGCCCATTTTAGGTTTCACAGAAAGTCCTCTTTTGGCACATTCTGACATTTCATTCCACCCAGGAGTAGAGTTAAAACTGCCACTGGCTGAAGGAAAAACTGTCTCTCCCCCTTCTTCAACATCTGATCTGTATCAACCGAAGTGATAGTTACAAAGCGCTCCACTTCGACGAAATTTAGTGAAATAGACTTTAGAACAAATTCGGTTTTATTTTACTTAAGCTTCTGCAAGAGACTGAGGATATTAGATAATAAATAAATTGGTCAGCGGGTAATCCAAATATGGAAATGTAGCCACAATTTTTGTTAAATTGGTAGTGAAATTCTAGAACTGGATTTCCGAGATGGTAACAACTCTTACAGATACATGAGAACAGTTGCTATGCGTTGTCCCCCATTTTTGGTGTTGAACTCATCAAGAAAGTAGTCAAAATGAGGCTCATATTTTTGTCCAACCTCATAATGGAGCACTTGGAGCCCTTCCCCATGCGCTGTAAAGTTTGCAATTCACCCAACAGGGGATTAGCTTTAGATATAAAGACGAATGTATTACTTACTACATGCATTGGTCATTATACTACTGATCCAGATCATAAGGCAGGTTAAATAAAAGAAGAAATAAGAAACATGCAATAAAAAGCCAAACCAAGTTAACAGTAACAGAGTAACAACAAAATGGAACACAAGCGATAGTTAATTTGAAAAAAAAGATGATACATCCAAAACAAATTATTCAATAACATAATGAAATTGTAAAGAATGACGGTGAAGAAGATCTGAAAGAAGTTTGATTAAGAGACAACAACAGTTAAAATTGGAATCTTCATAAGAATAACATTCTAACAAAGAGGTCTATGAGAACATCAAATCCAAGATGATCTCTAGTTACACATGGAACAGACCTGCATACGAATTTCAACCGTGTTGTGTTTAACATTCCATATAATATATCCACATACATCACATGGTGTTTCACTACAAAAAACAGCATTATATCATCTCTCTTAGCAATTTAAATAGAAAGACCTGAATCTATCAAAAGGTGCAATGCTATATTCGATAAGCTTGTAGCTTCAAACTGTTCGATTATACAATTATTTAAAAAGTAAACTTTGACATGCATAATTGATATTATCTGTTGATATTCAAATAGTTCTTTAGCTTAAAATGTTAAGACTACTAAGCATGTTTCCATCAAACAGAAAGAAACTAAGAGTAGTCGCCACTGGCCAAACAAGCATATTATCATATTCACTTAAACCAGGTACGTAGAGAATTTGATTAGTAAGCATTATATTTGCAAGAATTTTCAAAAGTAGTTCTTCCCAAGCCATAGACACATACAATGTCCTAGCTTAAACTTTTCTGCTAAAAAATTTGAGAGATAGCAGCAAATTACATAATTTTAATTGAACATGGAATGTTGTTCCGTTCACTAAATAAAGTGTATCAGTGTCCTAGACTTCAATAATTTATGTTCACTTACCTACAGGTATAAATGTATAGTCTGCTATCCGTTTCTCAATGGATCTGATGATCTTATCCCGACCCCTCCTTAAAAATGTTCCCGAGCTTGTGCGCACCCTAATAAATAAAATGATCCATTATAAGTTATAACAATGGATACTAACCAACAAGCCACAAAAAAGAAAACACACAAGATAAATTTTCGTTTTCAAATGTGCAAGCCAGTAGTATTAGGCATTACAAACCTGCTATCAGTACTCTTTCCAGTTTTGCTATCTACAACAGTTGACTTTACCATGTGAGGTTTGGCAAGAGCTATTAGATACTCGCATTCTTCCTTTGACTGAAAAAAGTAATACAAGAGAATTTATATTGTGATACATCCATACAGCAGACAAAATTATCTCCTGAAGGTTACCAACTCATTTTCTCAACAGCCAATCTATGGACTAATGAAGTCAGCAATATGCCATCGCCCATCAGTCATCAGCCCAATTGAGTAAATACTCCAAAGAGGAAGTTCGTAAGGAATGCTCTTAAGGGAATGGCCTACCTGATCAAATCAGATAATAATTCGAAGAGAATCTTAGCAAGGTAATAGGGGGCTGGACTGGGAGGACGTCCCCCCGCCCCACACACACACCAATTCTTTAAAAATCAAAATCTACTATTTAATTTTCGTCAAACCCCTGTGGTTTTATATTTTCCTTGTATCAAATCTTCCGCTCCCTACCTCTCCCTATATAAACTCCTAGTCCGGCACTGAGCATGATAACAGGCACAACAATTCAGCTAATGTACTTATTCCCGTGTGCAGTGACACAAAATCTCTCTTGCCATATCCGTATCCATTCAACACATCAGTTCTGCTTTACAAACCCATATTCTTTGATTCTTTTATGACAGTAATAATTAACTTTTAAGAATACTTACTAATGAATGACAGTAGTACAGTACTAAATAAACAGTCCAAAGAACATAGAAAACTCGAACTTCGTTATAGGAAGACAAGAACAAAGTCATACAAATAGATTAATCACACTATGAATGTTCTCAAAGTCAATTGCACGTTAATAGAGTGTCAAAATGAAGAGAATATATAATAAGGCTAGTAGACAGAAATTGACAAGTATGAAACTAACCAAAAAATTATGATACAGGAAAGCTCTAGGTTCCCATGAAAGAATTTCGCTCCACTGCTCTCCCCTTTTTCCCAACCCATCTTTTCCATCTTCATTTCTGCAACATCCAAAATTACACACATAGTCATTATACATTAACCAAATACTACCTCCATCCCTAAAGAATTGTCAAGCTTATTAATCAATTTGCGACCAAACTTGTAACATTAAAAGTAAAATTGGTTAGACATACTATATTTATACAAAAGATATTGCACAACATATACAAAACTAATCGAGCGTAAATTTAAAACCTCAAAACTAGAAAATCATATCGAAAGAGGGTAGTTCATATATGGAAACAATGTCCCATCCCAATCACTCTAAAGAGCCTTCCAAGGTTCAGCCTAGGCGGGGTTAGGGAGTCGTAAGACACAATCTTAGCCTGTAGGTAGTTCATATATTGTAACTTAACATTACAAAAACCACAAAGAACCAAACAAGAAATATAAAATCAAAGCTGACACGTCTAAATCGATGCGCTTATTAGATGATGAGCTTGTTCGGATTTGTAACAAAATCAAGAAAAATATGCTTCCATACCTTTAAAGAGTCCCCGTTTAAGTTGTATCAAGGGTCGGATAATACACAACATTAGCTCTAGCTAGTTCATACAGTATATTTAACAAAATATGAAATAAATCCATAAAATTCCAAAAAATAAAATAGAAAAACAAAGCTTACACATCCAAATTAATTCGTTTAAACTTGAAGGAATCTTGAAAAGGTAAAGAAGGTTGATGTTGAGAAGCAAGAGGAAGGTTAAAGATCCCGAGAGCTAAAAGCATAAGAATAACAATGGTGAGCATTAGAAGCATTGCAAGAACTAATGCTACTGTTGTTGATCTTTTCCCTTGCTCGTGCCTACTTCCTCTAATCTTTGGCATTTTCGCCATTCCCAAAACCTTCAATGTATAATCAAATATGATTAATACCCAATTTAAAGAAAGATAAATACTTGATTAAATTTTCTTTAATTTTTTATTTAAATTGGAGAAAAAATGATGTTTTTTTTTCTTTTTCTGGAAGCTACAGAGCCTTTTGTAGTAAAGAAGTAGTTTGCTGGCGTACCAATGTCCTTTGACTATCGGAGGTTGACTGTTGACCTGATATAGTTAATTGTTCTGTGGGCGAAACTAACAAACCCCCAGTTTGAGATAATTGCATGACTAATTCTGTGGATCATATATCTTGTAGGAGTACTATTATAATAATGGCTTATTTTGCACTAATTAAAATTATGAGGATTAAAATTGTGATGTTGGGACATATATTGCCACTAGTTTAGTCTAGCTAAATCTCTATTTTGGTCAAACTTCAACAACTAATTATGTGAGTTTGTTTATTGAATTTTGGTTCAGATTTTATGTTAATTATTGAAGTAATCTTAGTGAAACGAAGGCCTAACTAAAGTAAGCAAAATCGTTCCTACGGCTCAATAACCTAGTGACATTCGACTCAACCTTTTATGCAAGAAGATATGGGTTTGCACCTTATGGGAGTCCATTGAATTCATAATTCATCGCTAATTTACAACAACAAAAAGAAGCTAAGCAAAATCGTATAAATTCCATATTAGGCCTATTATTAAGTCTCTCTAAAACTATTGAAAAATACGTAGAAAAATGTAAAAGAGTAAATAACAATCATAATTCTCTCTCTTTAAATCTAGACTTAATATCAATGCTTTGATTTTTGTTGGAGCATCTGCATCTGTAGGTATGGAAACTCAAGCACAATAGAGACTTGCCTCCTGGGAAGTACTGATGCTCTACTAAGCAGATTCATCCTTCACACACTGCTATTTTTTATAATTTATACTGCTATCAAGAAACATGCAGGCGTAAGAAACTATATCGGCGCTAAATTAAGTATCTACCTCCTTTTGTGCCTCTTAATACAGCTCCCCTCGTAAATCATGAGTAGTTATATTGTAACCATCCAATATACGATGTACAAATTTCAAAACAAGAAGGTACTAAAACGTCACCGAAAGGAGGCAGAGGATACTCTCCCCAGTGTAGTCCTCCTGGAGCAACAAAGAGAGACGAGAAAAGTAAGCCTTAGTTTATCTGTCTAAAAAATCAACAACCAAACAACATTTTATGTACAATCTCCCAAGCCAATAAATTGCTAAGAGTTTATTCACAACCAAGCAAATCATATTGCTCCTTCATGAAGAGCGGTTCCAGATCCAGTTTTATAAGCTCAAAGGTTTACAGTTGCTGCACCCGAGCATAGTCATTAGGAACCGAGACCGAAAGAAAATACAAGAGATAATAGATATCCAACTGGCCAGCAAGAATCTGAGGATATTTCTCCTTGGAACCATGATGACAAGAGACCCCAACTAACAAGTAATCTCTGTGGGTTATCGCATTGAGCCAATCGTTCATGTCCCTCTCAGTCCACAGTTCCCTTTCTCATCATAGTGGCAAATTCATCGAAGTTAATCTTTCCATCCTTCATGAACGGAAAATACATAATCAACTACTGAATATATACGGTTTAAAAGATATATATTTGGGGAAAATCTTACCTTGTCGGTGTCAACATCGTTAAGAATTTCATCTATAGTAGTTTCATCACCCATCCCATATCGAGTCATGGCATGCCTAAGCTCATCTCTTGTAATACATCTGATGAATACCACATAACAGTAGATTAAACATGTATAAGTCATTTATCATCGACAGGTATATTAAAGAAGTTCAAAAGTTCTATATATCTGAAGGGAAACTCGTCACAAATCTCACAATGTACTATTAAGATTCACTTAAGGTAATGTGAAATGTGATAAATAAAAAGTAGGAGTAATGAAACATACCCACTGTTATCTTTGTCAAAAAACTGAAATGCTTTGTACAAATTCTCTTCTCTTTCAAGTCTATGACGATGCATAGTAGCAGTAACAAATTCAATGTAGTCTATGGAACCACTTTTGTCAACATCAGCCTGTGAACATGAGAAAATAAATTATGAAATTACTAGAGAAGGGACAGCATAAGATGCACCTCTCTCGGTGCAACCAATACAGTTTTTTTAAAATAAATCTTTTAAACAAATTCTTTCTTCTTACAGCTTCCATCAGCTGCTGGATCTCTGCTTCAGTAAGCTTGGATCCCAGTCTGGCCAAACCAGTTTTTAGTTCTTCATATGTTATTGTGCCACTCTCGTCTGTGTCAATATTTTTAAACATTTGTTTCACTCCCTTGATTTCTTCATCTGAGAGGTCTTCGGCAATAACCTTCAAGCAACTCACACTAGAGTTAGCAAGACAGTGGCGGAAGCAAACATGAAAAACAATAGGAATGAGAGAAACTAAAAAACGAATTAAAATTTACAGAAGAAAACAAGAAAAGACATATACTGAACTACTTAAGGCACTGACGCATATACTTGAGCATGGCTGGACGGGATTGTTATGGCATGCGAGTGTTAACATGTTGTAATAAAATGGAAGACATGGTACACTTAATACTAATTTTACCTTAAGTGCAAGTTTCTTTAGTTTATTCATTGCACGGAATTGCTTCATCCTGGTCAGAACTGCATTGTTGATGGGTCTATCTGATGCCTCACCCCCTTCTTTGAGCCATGGATGTTCTAGTTCATACATAAGGATCCTAATCAGACTGATGATAAACTCATAAATCAATATGAATATTTCCTTCGATATATTAGAGTAGTAAGAACTCGGAAGATATCTATATTTGACCTCAGAATGTGTGGACTCGAAAGATATAACAGAGAACACACTGCCATTTGCACTGATCCTACGAATTTAACATATAGACTTACCAAGGGCTTCAGCTGCGGTAATTCTCTTTGTAGGATCCATCGTCAACATTTTTGTTATAAGATCCTTTGCGCCAGATGAGATCGAAGGCCAGGGAGCGGTTTCAAAATCCAGGTGGCCTTTTAAAACCTCTTCAAAGACACCCTTTTCCGTTTCTGTATATAAAATTATATTATTACAACTATAAGTTATATTAAGAGAATTATTATCTTATATTGGTTTAAAGGATGTGCCAACCCTGATTGCTTTTCGGAGTGCAAAAATAATGTGCACCAATAAGGTCATAAAAATTCAAGCCATTTCATAGGCCAGCTGAAATTCTTGTTCCGAGTTCGGAGGAAGTTAAAGTGTTCATCAAATCAGTATCTCCGTAACTAAGAAATGCATCACAAGCTAGATGTTTGAAATGAAATTATATGCAACCTATGGAATCATTACTCAAACATGTGCATTATGCATTCATGTTCATGACACAAATTTGGAATGATCTATGCTCTCACTTACCACCCCAAAATGGAGGAAATCCACATAGAAGAATGTAGAGAATAACTCCAGCACTCCAGACATCTATCTCCTTGCCATATCTACGATGCAAAACCTCAGGAGCGACGTAGTATGCACTCCCAACAAGATCCCTGTAGACTTTCCCTGGGTATTAATTATAAAAAGCTAATAATCAGGAAGACCCATTTTCATAAAAATCTGAATATGGAACACTGATTATAATGCATCTAAGTTTTCCTATTCATGAATTTATCGGATAATGTTAGGTATGATTTGAGTAAGTTCAATAAAGGCAGAACTAGGTACCAATTCCAACTGATAAGCAAGCATTAGAAACAAATAGATAATTTAGCAGAAGGTAAGATTACACCACAGTGATTCTGATTACTAATTGGATAAATTAGCTCGCACAAGCTAAGAGCTTGGCTTGAATCATAATGCAATGGGCGATTTATTGTCCTCATATCTATAATATGTTGTGGAAATTGGAATCAGTCATCATCAGCCTATAAACTTCAAGGGCCAGGATATTTGAGGTTGGCCTAGTTTATCAAATAGCATAGTAGCAAGTCCATGAGCTTCGACGTTACCAACGTGTATATTAAGATCCAATATACAATTCCAGTTATAAGTTGGAAGCTATTAATTTTCGCATTATGTTCTTCAAAGATAAGTAAAACGGTATTTTTGAACGTGAACTCAATGCCTATCAGCACAATGGATGCTGACTAATTTCTCCATTTCACAATTCACACTAACCTTATTCTAAACGACAATAGAAAAGAAGTGGCATTGACTCAGTTGACTTGATTTGCCACTTTTTATTGACTTGGTCATCTACACTCAAGAAACTACACCCCACTTAATGAATATGTCACATGAAATTTGTTTTCTTTTTCCAATTCCCGACCCAGTTTTAGGTGACAATGATGTACATCAACATCAACACGCCCAAATGCCTACAAACACGCTACCTCAAATAGGTAAGGCCGGAGAATCAGATATCACGCATCCTTAATATGTGTAATAGCATCCCTGTGTTGTAAAGATTCCAATTTTCATTTATGTATGAGACTCATTCTAGCAATGATTACACGAAGACTTAGTTGTACTACCATTCCCACATTTAGTATATTCTATCATCTCCCTAAGCTCTAAATTCGAAACTTTGCTTCAAAAGCCAAATTTTGATTGCCCCTTCTCCCTTTAACCGAATTTCAATAAGTACTCGGAAGAATCTGATGTTCTATACTAAAACCATTAAAATGGAGCTTGGAATAGTGCAGAAGGTACTAAACGAAGTTTACTCGTAAAACAATGTCATGTTATCAGGACAGTAAGGCTACGTACTATCTAACACGACTATTCGATTTGAGCGGGAGGCTCTTTATATGTATTGGGGCATGTTGTTGTTATACCAAACGAAGTTAATCAAACAACCCAATTGATCAAACAGATTTGAAAACAGAAAAAAAAAAAAAAATTACCTTCCTCAATGAAGACAGAGAGTCCAAAATCAGTAGCCTTCAATGGAGAATCATCATCTTTACTGACAAGCAAGAAATTCTCAGGCTTCAAATCCCTATGAATCACTCCCATGAAATGACAAGCATGCACCACATTCACAATCTGCCTCCCAATTCTTGCAGCCTCCTTCTCTGAATAGCTTCCCTTGGACGAAATTCGATCGAAAAGCTCACCTCCAGAACACAACTCCATAACCAAATGCAGATTATCCACATCTTCATAAGCACCCTTAAACTCCACAATATTATTCTGTCCAGTTAAATGTTGCAATATAATAACTTCCCTCTTAACATCTTCTTTATCTTTCTGAGTTTTCAGCTTGTTTCTGGAAATTGATTTGCATGCATATTTATTTCCAGTAGCTTTTTCAGTGCAAAGATATGTAATTCCAAACTGACCCCTGCCAAGTTCTTTATCAAGATCATAAAGGGTAGTTAAATCGACATAAGGCCTGCCCAAAATTGGTAATGGTTCGTTTTTTATTAGAGGATATTCAAATTTTGGTACTGGAATGTATTGATGACGTGGAGAGGAATCTGAAGAAGTTGAAGTAATGGGTATTTCTCTTTCTTTTGCACAACATAACCCCATTTTAGGATTTGGGTGTGAAAGTTGTCTGAATTTTGGTGGATGTGAGCATCTAAAATGTGCATCTTTATATAGTGGGAATGGAATGTTTTTGTCTTTTGAGGTGCTTTGCTTGAATATGTGGAGGCTTATATTATATGTAAGGAACTCCTACTTTTGGGGGCATGCATCTCACTCAAAGAAGGACTCGATAAGAGTATTTACTTATTTTATTTACAAGTATTCTTCATTCATTCAAGAAATACCTTTTTTTGTGTGAATGATTCAATATTTAGCCAGCCTTGATTGATAGGCTTGCTAGTAAAAGAGTTTAATGAACCTTGTTAAAACCTTTGAACATATTGTTAAATCCTATATTCCTATTCCGAACAAGCGTCGAATTAATCGGTTATTTACACCAATACCCACAACCCATATTGTTAGATGTAGATTGACCATTTGACTAACATCATCACAATTAATCGGTTATGGACCTCATACCTGCATAGGCCGGCCACATTCAACATTTCAAGACACTGTTAAGCCCAACGTGACCCTTGTTCATCATCACAATTAACAAGCCGTCGACCACACCAATTTCTTTTTTTTTTTTTCTTTTTTTGTAAATTAGTGTTGGGGTAAAGTTCGGACCCTAGACCTTCTGGTCACTAGCGATAATTTTTTTCATTAGACTATTTAACTAACTAGACAGTCGACCACATCAATTAAATATACATATATACAATAAGAGTTTTTATAAAATATTCCCTGATAGCACATATTAAGTATTAAATATGAAAATGAAACTTAATATATATAAACATGAAAGGTAATATGTCTAGAAAATTTTACCATATTAAATTTTACATACTCCCTCCGTCCCTAAAAGATTGTCACATTTTGACTTTTGTGGTCAATTACAACAAAATTTGATCACGAATTCTCACTAAACGAAAAGAAATAATATAGTCTTGTGGGACCTCGTTAGATTCGTCTCAATATATATTTTTTAAATATCAACTTATTATAATTTTTTTGCATTTAGAATAAGAGATATTTGTATTTTAAATCGTGTTTTATTGACCACCAAAAGTCAAATGTGACAATCATTTAGGGACGGAGGGAGTATTAATTATTAATTTTTTCTTATTAGCTTTTAACCTACGTCTTAAGAGTAGATCCTACAAAAGCTTATCCAAACATCTAGATTTCCAATTATATAGAAATACATGATTCATATATGTCAAACTACAAGGAACAAGTTTGACCTTAATAAATACAAAGCTCTTTTTTAAATAATAATAAAAAAGTTGAATTACAACCTTAACAGTTTCATTGTTTACTGTCCTAAAGAATTGCGATTAGATAAATTACGGTATATATGTCAGATGGTTATGGAATTTGAGATTGCCCATTAATCACTTTCACAACAAATTCTTGTCTTATAGAAGGCTCGAACTCTGAGCTGTGGAAAAGTCAAAACATAAATGCAACCCAACCAACCTATTTACCATTTAACATGTGTTCGAAACAAATAATAAAATAATAAAATCATTGTGAATAAATTCATTAATAACCTACTGATTTTCATATCAAAGAGACAAATAGTTTGAACTAAACTTTTACAACATTTCTCCACTACCATCAAAATAATCCCTTGTGAATTACTTCATCTTCCTCTCGTTGCTGCATAATCCTGTTTCTCTCCCGGCTCCAATTATGCAGTATCAAACTTTAATTTTACATACCGACATCAAAACATTAACAAGTAAGAGTGATATTGAAATGGTTCTAATTTTTTACATTCCATATTGAATGTTAGAATTTATTTTCTCAATTCTACTTTTCACTTTAATTTACAAAAATTTATCAAAAGTAATAAAATGATGTGTGATTATCAAATTTAAAATATTAAAAATCATTCTTAGGGATATCTATCTTGTGAGCTAATCAAATAGTCTAGTAATAAAGAATTTTGTTAATGACAAAAAAATCATGAGTTCAAAATTCACCTCATTACTAATTTACAAAAAAAGAAAAAAAAAAGGGATATCGATCTTGCACATCAGAGAGTGTACCATGTTACTACTATGGAAACTTGACACGTTGCCATTTCGGATATTTTGTAAAATTGAAATTTGACATAATTAAATAAAACGTCAAAAATCAAGTAGTGTACTACATTTGATGAAGAAAATAAATTTTAAAATAGAGTTTGATTATTATGCCACGTACCAAGAGTAGCATGGATGTAACATGTGAAAACTGTACTAGTGGTACTGCTTTAGTGCTTTATGGACAATTGGGTCCCTCTTAACACTATTTAGACACCTGTCTCCTAGTACAGCTCTTCATTTGCCCAATTTTGTCATATTATATTCGATATTTCAAGATATTTTTATACGGAATTCCCCTTTCATTTATTTATATATAGTACTAGTCCTTAATTATTTTTTATTTTATCTTTTATTGGATTTTCAAATTACTTTCGATGTTTTTCGTTAAACAGTACGGTTCAATAATATATATAACTAAACTAAAATATATCCGTTCGTTCCTAAATGATTGTCACCTTTTGACTTTTATTAGTTAAATTTTAAAAAATTTGACCATAATTTTTTATTAAATGATAAGAAATAATATAGTTATAGAGGATCTTGTTAGATTCGCTCTCGATATATTTTTTTAAAATATCAACTTTTTATCATTTTTTTCGAATGTAGAATAAGAGATATTTATGTTTGAAATCGTGTTTTGCCGACCGTAAAGTGTCAAAATGCGACAATTATTTAGGGATGGAGGTAGTATCTTAAGGGCAAATTTGAAAATAACAATTGGATACTTTATATATGTACCGTATATAGCATTTGCGTATTTCATCTAATAATAAGTAAGTTGTTAAATAATACTCCCTTTATCACTAAATAATTGGTATATTTTAACTTCAATGGTCAACAAAATACGATTTAAAATGCAAATTAAATATCATTTATTCTACATAGGAAAAAAATTATATAACATTGATAAAAAAAATTATATATTGAGATGGATCTAATAAAATCTCACATGACTATATTATTTCTTACTATTATTTAATAAGAATTCTCGATCATATTTTTTAAAATTTGATCATAAAATTCAAAATGTACCAATCATTTAGGGACGGAAGGAAGCAGTAATTATTTGGATCATAATAATATCAATGTTCATCTATTTACATTAGAAAGTCACCTTGCGCATGGTGTTTGGAAAGTAAGTTGGGTGTGGAGAAGATACATGTGAGCTAACTACGGGATAATTGAGTGATATAGAATCTCACACCTACTTCTGTATTGTTTTAAATATTCTACAAAAGGTCACCTGAAAGGAATTATTTCTGTAATCTATAAGTTTATTACTACTCCCTCCGTTTCTTTTTATTTGATTGTTTGAGCATTTTTTCTATGTTTCTTTTTATTTGATTGTTTACAATTTCAATGCACTTTTTACAATCCCAATGCACCTTTTTACAATTTCAATGCACCTTTTTACAATTTCAATACACATTTTTACAATCCCAATGTAATTTTTCACAATATCTTAATAAATTACTTTTTCCCCAAACAATCAAATAAAAAGAAACGGAGGGAGTAGTATTTTAGTTTTATTTTAAGGAGTATCTTCTCTGAGTGCTGTTAAGTTTTTTCATGTTAGATACTTATATAGTATTGAAACTCGCTTACATGTTCAATTCTTTGGCATGTAGGATTACCATATTTTGCTGGAATAATTTCTCCCTGTATATATTCGCTAATTCAAATGGTGGATGCTTCTTTAATTGTAAAAATAAACAAAGAGAACTAAATCTAACCCAAAGGTTTTTTTTTTCAAAATATATGAATATCATTAAAATGATAAAAAAAAAATAACGATGTCCATTACAAAAGTATCAACGACAATCAATAGACGTGTAAAGGGCTTAACAAAAGCCAAGACGGTGGACAAGAAAGCCAAGTAAACTCTCTTAATCCTCCATGAGTTTAATAATACTTCCACTATTCCAATTTGATCTTAATTTGCGTCTATATAAGCTATTTCATTTTTTCAAATTGTCTCAATTCATCAATTAATCATGATTTTTTTTTTTAAAGTGTAAATAAATAAATAATTGGTTGTGGGGATGCTTGATTGAGTGTGGGAGTGACTTATATTTACGTATTTGTAAAATGCCATCCCTCATTTGGTGGGTGTTTGAGTGTGGGAGTGATTCATATTTAAGGGTCCCTTTGATCGCAATCTAACTAATCCCATTTCTACTCCTGAAAGTAAGGTGAAGGCTGCAACAACAAAACAAGAAAGTCTTAGACATTCTTCAAAACGATCACGTGTTTCCTACAACAGATGAATACTTGGACACCTATCGTTCATTTCTTCGATTACCATTCATTCACTTGCTCCTATTATTAATTTACCCAAGATATTTATATATTCAATCTTGTGTAAGTTCTCCATCTATTAGGACAGGTACGAATCAAGATTTTGGAACCTGAGACCTTTTAAATATTAGATAAAAATTTAATTATTTGGACTATTTATTTTAATGCAGGATATTCACGACTTGTGAATATTATCGCTTTTATTACTTGGGTCCATCCATGATCGGGGATAACAGTAAGGATCGAAATTGGAGGTTGTGGCCATTGATATACGCAACCATCACAACATTGCCACTCGCCACCCATCCTATGGCTTTTCTTGCCAACTTCGTTACCTAATTATTTTAATGTCAATTTCAGTAATTATTGGCTTCTCAAATTGTGGAAGAATCCCTAAGTGCAATCATCAATCTAATAAATTCAATCATCTAAATGTCAATTTCAAATAATTATGATCTTCTAGAGTTTAGGATGGAATTGGAAGTGCAATGAATCTGATAAAATACAAGAACTCTCCGTATTCGAAAAGAAGAAGATATATTCGATTATTAAATAATTAAATTTTGTGAGAGTTGATTGTGGAAATGGTTTCACTAAAGTGACGATTATTTCACTTTAGTTTTTTTAAAATGGTAACGATGTAAAAATAGTATCCATAAGTGTGTAAGTATCATGTGCTCAATAGTCTTCATAATTACGTATTGCGTGTTCAAATGGTCTTTATTAAATGTGTATTAATATCGTGTGCTCAAGTAGTGGTTCGCGTGAATGTATACCATGTGCGGATGTGCTCATATGATTCCTAAATTAAAATATAGTTAAATGTTAGCGATTTGATTTACTTTTGAGTCATGTTTACAGTTCTGATTATAAAACTTGAGACAAATCATAATTTTCTTTTAAGGACTCTTTCTAAAATTATCATAAATGATCCTTCTAATGATATAGCGTGTACACAAATAGTTCTTAAAATGGATTTAAATTTTCATTTTATATCCTCTAACATTTCATTGAGTAGTTTAGAAATCATTATAATTTGTGGGATTAAATTGTAACCTTCACCCGCCTATTGATTATTTCGATAATCACTTAACTTTATGACACTAATTATTGGCTGTCGATGGTGGGAAATTAATTAATTAATTAAATCGGCTTGCTACTTACTTATGGCATCTAAACTTTTCTTCGTAGCAAGCAGAGTCTAATGTTAATTGATTTCTACAGCGATGAGTACGGCAAAAGAAATATTCCGTACTTAAATATTTATTTATTCATCAATTTATAATCCTATTATTCTTAGCGTCCAATGTCATTCTAAGAATGCTAATACGACACGAAAACTAATAAGAGACCGAACAACGGCAAGGACCTAAAATTTCCGATTTTTGCTTTAGATTTTATTTACTGTGCATTTATGCTATTACACAGTCCTTCAACTAACAACAAACTCATTCGAGTCGTCAGCTAGCTCTCCTCGACATAGTCATACATTTGTACGATTGTACTATATAAATTCGATACACTACTAAAATGGTTTATTATACTGTATATTTTCAAATGCATAATACTAAATGAGAATTCTAAAAGGACACGTTCTTGAAAAATCGATTAAAAAAAAAAAAACAAATGAGGTAATAAGGCAAAAATGTTGAACTATGATTTAGAAATTCAGAGGGTGTACATGTATTTACAATAAACATCTGCTAACCGAATAAACCCATCCTCTCTAAACCTAATCATTAACTATAATGTGACACAGAACAATTCAATATAAAAAGATTAAATCCCAATCCTAGAACTATAACAATTTCATGAGATAGAAAATGTAATTTTAGGATGGGATTTTTTCGTCATGAGGTGGTGGTGGAGATGGATTAAAGAGCTCAGGAGGAAGTTTGGCTCTACAAACTGGACAAATGGAGTTTTTGGACAACCAAGTATCAGCGCATTCTAGATGGAAGCCATGATTGCAACCGGGAACCAATCTAGCAGGTTGCTCATCCTCGATATCATCCAAACAGACAGCACAATCGTTTCCCATAACCAAATCTTTGCCTGTGACTTTTGGAAGCTTCTCCAGATCAGATGGAGAGAGCCCATTTTCAGGGGCGGATTTTACCGGAAGACCAGACTCGAGGTCGCCGGTATAGTGGCCGGCGGCGTACCATAGCAAGCATATGTAGACAAAGAAGACAACAGCCATGCCTGCAGAGGGTAGAAAAAGTGCAAGAAACACTGAAACCAGCATTTTGTGTACTTTTTCTAATGGGGGCTCAAGAGAAGCTATTGGGAAATGGGGGGTTTATATATGCTGTGAGCCTGTGAGGGGGTGCATTCATAGGACCATGTTTGGTTCATGTTAAGCCTTTTATTCCACATTTTGAGAAGTAGAAATTAATATTTTGGTCAAATTTGTTTGAAAGGACTATATTTTTTTTACAAAAAACAAATAAAATAATACTAATATATTTTTTTTAAAGTTAGATAACTATATATTTCTATTGCTTGACGAGTAGCTTATTTTTCTAGATATCGACATCAGTCAATGTATCACATAATATTTATATTGTTAATAAAATATTTTCTTAACTAAATAATTGAATAAAGAAATGAAGTGAAGGAATTAAAAGTTATGATAATCAAATAGATGGAGTAATATACATAATATTTATTTATTTATTCAATGAATTGGTTAATTTATTTTCCTTTTTGTTAATTAGACATGAGTCAGTTGCGAACTCACGATTTTCTAGTCACTAGCGTCACTAACAATAACTTTTTTTACTAGACTATTTCATTAACTTTCAACATTATTTTTAAAATTGATTGTTCGTCATAAACGTAATTTGTAAATTTTATTCCAAAAATATATGTATACAATTAAAATGAATAATGAAGACACACATTCTAAAATAAAAATCCTTATCGTTATCTTTTAAAATGTTGATTTGATGAAAAAACAGAAATACAAATACTCGATCAAAAGGGAAGTAACTCTTAAAATTAAACCAAACATGGTACTACATGAATTTCTAGCAATAATAATTTAAAAGAAATAATTAAGTGAAAAGGAAAGTAATAAAGTTGAGGTGGACAATAGCTAAAAGCTAAGGGCATTTGGTGAAGTGATGATAGACGCAGCGGTGAGGAGTAAGTAATACGTTGGGAAAATCAAATAAACCAAAACAGAAATTTGTTTATTTTGTCTAAACTAGTGGAAATGCTGACGCGTCGCTTAAATGCCAAGAAAGAATACATAAATTCGCTTCCTTTTATAAATATTAGACGCAATTAATCAAATTTATGTTTACAACTGTACATTACAAACTTACAAGTGTATATTTAATTAAGTTGGTCAAACACAGCTTAGTTTTCGTACAGCTCAGACTCAAGTATGTGGTCAGTGTTATGCTGATTCAGGTGTTTCCTTATTCGTATTGGTGACTTCGCTTGAATTTCTAGTACTCGTTACCCCAATTGGTTTGGTAATTAATATTTCTCATTGTTTTATTTCATTTTTTTTCCTTCTTATATTACCTCCTCCAACTCAATATATATTGTCTAGAATTAAATAAACCTATTTTATAACGAAAGATTTGGAGTCGATTTTAATCAAATTATTGAGTGCACACTAGTTAGTAAAGACATCATTAAATTTTCCATACATGATATACATATATGAAGAAATATTAAATTAGCCATTATCATTAGGTGTATGCCTATTATCGAAATAGTCCAATTGCAAATCGGCTTGTTTGTTCTCTTGGTTTGAATTTTAAACCGGTTATAATTCATTTTTACAACTCGTAAATAGTTTGCACTGTCTGTTAGTCGTTCACCAAAACAGTTTATAAAACCCAATTTATTAAAATATAGTTTTAATCCACCTTGTTACGATTCTTTCGTAGATCGAGTGCAGTCGCTCGTTAACCGTTTGTCAGGTCGTCAATCGTTCGTTAGAACAGTTTATAATATTCATTTTCATTTAAAAAATATACTATACACATCCTAACTATCTTATTTGCGAGTGGAAAACGGATTACGATCATCAATGCGAGAGGACAATTTTTACTTCGAATCGATTAACAAGCCGACTTTTCACTATTTTATACAATTCGATTAACTATCGTTTTATACGATTTTATTTCGAACTGACTATAATTGAACATTCAAACCGATTTTATTAACGAACCGGTTTGCGGGTGAAACCGGTTTGATTAAAGGTCCTAACCGATTTGGGCCAAAACTGGGACAAATCGACTCGTTAACAACCCTATTTAGGTTGATAGTATTTAGATGTATAAATCGTTGATCAACTATAATTTAAAGCAAAATACTGTATTATTTAAATATGATGTCAACTTTAGAGACGGATGTCATAGTTCTGGCAATGCTATTGTGTGAATGATGGACGAAAAAAAATCCATTTAATTGAATAAATGTAAGTCGTTCGTTTCTCCATCTTATTGTATGTTCCTATCTATATACTCCATATAAATTGTAGTTTAGAAATCGATAAGTATAAAAAGTCTTGTTTGCTTTTCCTCAAAGGTGATGGTACCTTAGCGGCGGGCCATGCCGGCTCTAATGTGAAACAGCTTATTGGCATTCATAATTTTGATATCATTCTTTCTAGCTAAATCGTAAATGGCTTCCTAAAAGAAAAGCGAATCATACATTACAATCATTGGACTTGTTTTCTGTATGCCATTAACACAAACTGGGGTCTGGGGACTACCGTTGAAGCTTCTATGCCTTCCTCATTACACTTCGCTAAAGACATGATAGCCATTCCCCCAAAGTGGCACATCTATATCAAATTATCGATTGTATCGAGCCGACTCGACTCACGACCAACTAGATTCAGAACTTGTTCCGTATAAAATCAACTCGAAAAGTTGATTTGGAGATGGCTCTGATAAAATCTATGAGGTTCAACCCTAAAACCAATTGACAATAGAGGGAGTAGCCCAGTATCTTATATATCGATTCGTGAGGACACCGACTTCCGATGTGGGAGGTGCCTCTTAACACCTACTCTTTTTTTGCATAAAACTAGCACACATACCTCCTAAATTACTATTTTACCCTTACTGAAAAAAACCATTTTCTTCTTCTTCCGTCCTTCCACCATTTTCATCATTTTCTTATTCTTCCATCTCATCTCCATCTCCATATAAATTAGACTTTTGTATAAAACTAACTTCAAATCAAATCAAATCAAATAAAAAAAAAGATAAAATTCAAAGTTTGTTGATTGTAGAAAAGATTTACTGAAAAAATACACAACGAACAACCATTGAATTCATTATAAGTTTAGTAATCGCAACATAAACTCATTGGACGCAGAGCTTGTTCGTTATGTACTGTTAGTTGAATTTGAATAAGGAATCTCAATTGTTATGACCTCCAATTTAATGGTCAAAATATTCAAGTTGGTCTTTAGAATCTTGGGTCTACTCCACTGGTTTTGCAAACAAAGCTTACAACGTGTTTGACAAAATTAATCACAGAAATATTTTGGTGGACATGGTTTAATACGCTTTCTTGTATTTTGAGTTCTTGAGAACATTCCTCATTAAAATAACAATACAAAATTAATGTTTACAATTATGCTTTATCTGAAATTTATTTTTATGTTTGATGATTGGACTCAGTGAAATTTATTCTATACAAAATTCTTTTCTACAATCAACAAACTTTGAATTTTATCTTTTTTTTATTTGATTTGATTTGATTTGAAGTTAGTTTTATATAAAATTCTAATTTACCTAGAGATGGAAGAAGAAAAAAAAGATGAAAATGGTGGAAGGAGGGAAGAAAAAGAAAAGGGTTTTTTCAATAAGGGTAAAATAGTAATTTAGGGGGTGCGTGTGCTAGTGCTATGCAAAAAAAAAAGGGGTGTGCTCCAAGTTAAAAAAGGCTTTAAAAAATGTTAATCTGCCAAATTTCTCGATAGTTTAGTCCCTCTTATAGAAGCCTTTCAAAATTTTGGGAAGCTGTAAGAAAATAAGCCAATTAAATATTAAACTTAGAGCATGTGCATCACCTCTAATAAACTTTTCTCTAAATTTACTTTTGACCGTTGCTTATTCTTATTTCCGGGGTTAGTTGTTCTTGAACAAATTCTCTATTATTCTTCCAAAATTAAAAGATAAATAATTAAAATGTGTTATAAAAAATAAAAAATATTGTTATCATAGACCAATTAGTATAGGTTATCATAGACCAACTGAAATTGGCTAAATAGAAAAATAAAATAAATGTTTCCAATTAAATCATAGATGTCCACGATCCACCCAAGGCATATAGTCTAAGGTCTCTCATTCAATTCTTGTAGAGCAATATATTTAAATATATTTACTATGCTTTCTAAATTATCTTTACAACATTTCAGAAGAGAAATTCAGATATACATAGATAAAATCAAAAAAGACAAAACTACGTATTTACATCTTGGACTACTTTTGCTGAGTTTCATTATTTTGAGGGAAAAAAAAGTGATAGACTAATTGGAAGATATCAAAATTTTGGTGTCTGGATTCATCAATAATTTGGTGCACACTAGAAAGTTAAAAATAAAAACATAAATCTTGTCTTAGTGTATACTCCACTCCTTCAATTCAAGATAATTATCATTCTCACATATTGAGATAATTTGACCTTTTGTTATCCTTTAACTATATTATTAAAAAATAAAATAAAAGTTAATATTATAAAAAAAAAATTCAAAAATAAATCCAACTATATATATTTTATTATATATTTTATAATAAATAATAATTAGTATTCACTGTCAAAAGTTTAGTTTTATAAAGGGTTAATGGCTGGGGACATCACTTACCTTTCCCCAATATTACCAGTTGATCACTTACCTTTTAAAAGGTCCCAGTTGATCACTCACCTTTCAAAATTTGTCTCAATTGACACATTGGCCATTTTTCCGACTAGTCGACGCCTGATCAACGTACATGATGACCATTATTATGGGAGTTTTTGTTTCTTTCATGCCAAAATTAAGTTTTAAAAAATTGAAAATTAGAAATAAACTCAAAATCAACCCTTAAATTCGACATGAAAATGTGAAAAAGCCCTTAATAATGGTCATCGCAGGCATTGATCAGCCGAAAAAATGGCCAATGTGCCAACTAACACAAATTTTAAAAGGTGAGTGATCAACTGGAACCCTTTAAAAGGTAAGTGATCAACTGATGATATTGAGAAAAGGTAAGTGATGTCCCTAGCCATTAACCCTTTTATAAAAGATCAAAGGTCGATTACATGGAATTGAAATGAATATATACAGAGTATTATAAAAGAGTACAAGATTAATATACCGCTGACTTTCAGAGTACTTTTTAGGTCTAGTAGTATAAAAGTTGGAGATTCAAACTAAGTGTCATGATAGTTTCCGTTTGAAATATGACGTTAGAGGTTAGTGTGGGATGTGCCTCATCACCTGACCAGGAGACTAAAGTTTTTCCGTTAACCACTTCAAAAGATAAGATTCGCTTCCAGTGAAAATCGAACCTCGATTACATAAATAGACGAGGCTGTTTGGCACTCGCACTATAGTTATAGAATAGGTTGAAATAAACTATCACGTAATATGGAGTATACATGCACCATTGATGAGGAACCAAAAGATATTGCAATTTGCAAAGAACATTAAATTATTACAAAACGTTGATGAGTATATAAATTTAAAGCTTTGCTGGTTCTCCAGCAATGTCAATGACGAAACGATACTTGACATCATTGTTGGCAAGACGTTGAAGGGCTCCATTGATTTGATCTGGATTCACCATTTCTATATCACAAGTAATGTTATGTTTTCCACACAAGTCCATCATTTCTTGGGTCTCCTTCATGCTTCCTGTCATGCTACCTTTCACAACCCTTTTCCCTGTACATACATCGATATGTTTTAGATCCCGACTCATCAATGCATTCAAAATAATCGACGATACATAATTGACGATAAAAGTAAAAATGAATCGGGCGAGGTATTACTTTAGCTAAAATAACATTTTATTCTGCGTGCTAAGCATAATCGTTATACAAACGAACTTAAGTAGGGTAATGTTGTGAAAAGATTAGGTCCTTCAAGGAGTCGAGATATGAGAAACATTTATGGTCTCGTACCAAAAATTAGTGGAAATGATGGGAGGTCAACTGGCTTGTCTGGTGCACCCACAAGAACAAGGGTCCCGTTCACTTTGAGCAACTCGAGAATGGGGCCTAATGAATGCTGAGCTGAAACCGTGTCTATAATGAAATCCAGAGACCTCTTCTTTGCCTGCATTTATGACAATTGAATGTGAGAACATGGTCATGTAAATGTTTTGAGTCCTGACCATATTTCAACTATATTTGAATTGTAACACATGCAAATAATAAGATTTGAAGACCACAAAAGTAACCAATTAAGGCAACAAACCAGCATTTGATTAGGTTCAGTGCTGAGTATGAAATCATCAGCACCTAGCCGATTCTTCGCCTCGTTTTCCTTGGAGGGAGAAGTGCTAATCACAGAAACATGATGACCAAATGCTTTCCCGAATTTAACTGCTACATGGCCTAATCCTCCCAATCCAACCACTCCTATTCTTTTTCCGCCACCTCCCTCCACCAGCAACCCGCTATCATTCATAGGTGTGTAAACAGTCACACCGGCACAGAGTAATGGTGCTGCCGCGTTCATTGGCAAGCTCTCTGGGACATTCACCACATACCTGAACCAAATAAAATTTTCAAATCAATATTGGACGACTTCTTTGTTTTATTTAAATGATTTATTTTGTCTAATATAACTAAATACAGTCATTCAAATAAAAACGGAGGAAAAGTAGTTAACGATTAGATTAATTTGAATTAATACCTGTGATCGGTTACAATCATCTTGGAATAGCCACCATAAGTGATGCTACCATCCCAGAAAATGCCATTGTATGTGAACTGAATCTCATCACAGTAATTTTCCTGGGAAGTTTGGCAGAACTCACACTTCAGACAAGAGGCTGCCAAGCATCCAACCCCTACCCTATCTCCAATCTTGAAATTGGTCACGTTGTTACCCACCTTGGTTATAATTCCAGTGATTTCATGTCTACACCAAAACGAAAACTTTAAATAGTTGTGCTTTGACAAAAAAAAAACACCAATCCAAATATCCAATAGCGAGATTGGCGGGGATCAGACAAAGAGGACGCAGACCCTCAATTTTGAAAAAATCTATATATAAATTATTCCACTAAAACTATCGTTGTATAATAAAGAATAACGAAACGTGCAATATGTAAAAAAGATTGCAAATGGTTAATTAAGAGAATGAAGTAAATATAATTACCCTGGAACAACAGGATACATGGTGATACCCCAATCATCTCTTATATGATGGATATCAGTGTGACACATTCCACAGTACAAGATCTTGATAGTCACGTCGTCGACCCCATTTTCCCTACAAAAACATATATACTCAATTACTAACAACTTCATAAAAAATGTAATCGCCATACGATATTATATATGATTATGAATATATACTAATGTATGAAAAAGATGATTGAATTGAATACCTTCTTTTGAAGATGTAAGGAGTAATGTTGCCAGAAGAATCATGAGCTGCCCAACCAGAAACTGCTTGAGTGTGATTTGGAGTTGTCTGAGCCATTTGAGAGACAGAGGTCAATGGTTGTGATATGTATTAAAGAAGGAGGTCAAGTTGTATATATAGATGTTGTTTGTTATCTAACAACCTTCATGCACTCATATACAAATATTTCTCAACGACTCAGACTTCGGGTTTCATTTATTAATTCAGTCAATCGAATAATAATCATATATAGACAATAATCAAATAATTTAAAATTTAGAAACAGCCTTTGCATTGCCTACTCAATTTCGTCTCCAATTACCAAAACTGCCAAACACCTAAACAAACCATACTATTCAAATATTTCAGATAGAGTACTATTAGTAATTACAATGAGGTATATTAAATGTCTATTATCGTATTAGTTTTCTTTCTTTATTTAGATTAACCTTTGTTAATTGTAGGTAAAATATTAAATGTATATTCGTAATAATTGATATTAATTGATATATTTTTTATTGATATATTTCCTATTAATCCTATACCACGTCAAAAGTGTATTCGTAATAATTGATATTAATTGATATATTTCCTATTAATTCTATACCACGTTAAACTTCCTATTAACGTTAAATTTCCTATTAATTGATATATTTATTTATGGAAATATCATTTACGTGCGTTTACTACCAAAATACTTAGGACCTGTTTGTTAAATCTGAATGTCTGAAATCTAAAATCTCAAGTCTGAATCTGAATGACTGAATACTGAATGTCTGAATCTGAACGAAAACTGAATCTGAATACTGAAAATTTTAATTGTTTGATAACAGTTCACTGAAAATTACTCAAGTTATGTTGTATTGCCAAATTTGCCCCCACCACACTTCCTTATGTATAAATATTATAAACTATATTGTAATAAGTATAAATATAATAATAACAATAACAATAGTGAGAATAATAAAATTAAAACAAAATAATTAATGCAATTCAGTAAATTATAAAAAGTCAATGAGCATTCATAATATTAAAACTCAAATATTAAATAAATAAATAATACTATAGAAATATTAATAATTAAATTATAAATATTATAGAAAATAAATGAATTAAAAATATTAATAATTAAATTATAATATTATAAATATGACTAATAAATGAGAATAATATTAAGAATAAAAATAAAAATAATAAGAATAATAATAAAATTAGTAACAATATTAATGATAATTCTAATGATAATAATAATATTCTTGATAATAGTAATAAGAGTAGAAATGTTATTATTATTAATAATAATAATAGTATTGAAGATAATAAAATATTAATAGTAATAATAATAATAATAATAATAATAATAATAATGAGAATAATAATAATAATAAGAATAAGAATAATAATGAGAATAACAATAATAATAATAATGAAAATGAAAGTAATAATAATAATAGTAATGAGAATAATAAAATATTAATAATGATATTAATAATAATAATAATAGTAATAATAATAAAATGATAATAATAATTAATAAAAATAATGGCAATAATAATCAAAATAATAATAATATAGTAATAATGAAAACATATAATAATAACAATAACAATAGTGAGAATAATAATGATTATAATAATAATAATAGTAACAATAATAATAATTAAAGTAATAGTAATAATAATAATAATAGTAATAATCATAATGATAATAATATTATTATTAAATAAATAAAAATAATAATAATAACAATAGTGAGAATAATGATGATTATAATAATAATAATAATAATAATAATAATAATAATAATAACAACAACAACAATAATAATAATAATAATAATAATAATAACTATTATTATGATAATAATAATAACAATGATAATAATTGAATTTGATTTGAATAAGAATGTATGAGTTTGGAATAATTAAGGAAGGACAAATTGGGTTTTTTTAAGGAATTGTGGGATTAAGTCTTTAAGAGGATAAAAATAAGTAGCAAAGTTTGACTTAATTTTTTGTTAAGGATTTCATTCAGATCTGATTATGTTCAGTACTTAATTTTTTCTATTAACAAACAGACTTAATTAAATAAGTACTGAATATATTAATTTTAAGTGCTGAATAAGCTTAACAAACAAGGCCTTAGCTAACCCATGCATCTATATATGTATTTCGTACACTTTTGTCTTATAAATATTACTCTTGACCCTATATTCGAAAATGAGTTAAACAATATTTCTAGGGGATAATGTAAGAATATTACACTCTCTATTTTAGAATGTTTGATCATCTAGCTAAAAAGTATTTTAATTTATTAAGAAAAGTGATAAAAAATTACTATTATACCCTACATAATGTAAATATTTACCCTCAAAAGTAAAAAACAATTTTGAAGGTCAAAAATATAAAAGGTGAGTTGAAAAGTATATTGAATTCCTAAACAATCAAACATTGTGAAAAAGCAAAAAAAATTTCAAACAATCAAACATTATAAAACGGAGGGAGTATTATCTAAGTATTATCACATTAATAATATTCTCATTATGTTGGTCATTAGTTAGATATTGTTGCAATTACGAACGTTACAACCATTACAAAATTATACAATAGTAAGCTTTGATGGATGATTAATTTTACAATTAATATGAGATGAACTAAAGACTATAACACATGAAGTAAAGTTTATAGGCTAAGAGAAAGAAATCATCCTCATACTTGAGGCAAGCTCTCGCATTAAAAACACTTTTGGCGTATTTCAATTACATCTTAATGGCTAAAGGTGTGTTAATTACATTTATTATACATATATATGATAATCATGTAATTCAAGATTTTGGGAATTATGTCATGTTTTAATTCATTTAACAGATTAACACACAACAGGTCCAAACGAGTATTCATTTTTGTATATCTTGGTTTCAACACAAAATAATACTCTCTCCAATATAAAAAATGTCTTTTTAGAAATTTTAAGAATATTCAAAAATAATGTATTTTTACATAAATTAATGTATAATACAATATTTTTTCCTTAATATATCCCCATTTGCATAAAAGGACTCAAAATAAATAATGATTATCTCATATTTTATAGGGGCTAAACCGGCTAATGCTCCACCAATGGGACGCGACTAGTCTAGTTTTAAAGAAATTTTAAACACATTAAATATTTCTTAATTTGTGTGAAATTTATAAAAATATATTTTTTTGGATCGGGTGAGTACTGTCAAATTTTCAAACCCAGCGTATGACCGACAGTTTGAGAAAAAACATAAACATTTCCCCTTGAATGACTTGAATCGTAATAACAGTCTACGAAAGTCTTTAGTTTTTTTCTCTCGAATTTTTGGCATTTCCTGAAAACTTGTCCACAATTTCTCGTGATCTCTCACGCATGGGCCAAATTTTGACTTTCCAACATTGATTTCTCATATAACGATCAAATGAAAGTTTCTTGAAAACTCCACATAACTCCACATTTATTTACACTTTTTCTAAGAATGACTAATTACATGTATATGTTGGATGAAGTAAATTGGTGAGAATTTAAATTGTGTAGAAAGAGTAAATGGAATGCATGGAATTGGTCTGATTATTAACTCTATTATAATAGTTTTTTTTTTATTATTATAAATTAGCGATAATGTGAGTTTTGAACCCAGGACCTTTTGGTCACTAACAAGAGTCTTTTCCAATAGGCTATTCGATTAACTCAACTCTATTATTATAGTTAATATTATTTATTACTATTAAAAATTGTTAATATATAATTAATGAATTTTTTCTTTTTAAAAAATTTGCATTGAAATAGAGATTAATTACAAACTAATGCTATCATTTTGATTATCAATGATTAATTGTAATATATAATTAATGATTATTGTTATTGTTATTATTATTATTAAAATAATTAAAAGTGTAATTGATTTTGCAAATATCCTCGTAATCTTCGTATGTAATTAAGAGTACAATTGATACAATTAAAATAACGAAAAGTGGCTAAAACATGTTGCTCTTAATATCTAATGGGTATCTCTTACGACGACGTGATTTATCTGTTCGGTATACGTTGAATAGGTACACTATATTTGCACTAAATCAGTAAACCTGCAATATTGAAATGTCGTGCCTCTATCCAATATAACGCTAGCGGAAAGATATGATGATATGTGTCGGGCATGTGCACTCGTGCAGCTACAATAAAATAAATACAAGTGCACAAAAGATGTAACGAATTAATTCATAATTTGAGAGAGATCGGATAGTTATAAGTGTGAAGCAAGAGTCAAAGTATTCGGACTTTGAGTGAATATATTATGTTATGGTAAAATAAATAATTAATTAATAATAACCATAATCAATTTATTTATGTTTTGAATTTACCATGTGTATAGATGCTAATAAGTTTTAAGTAATAGTTAAGAGTATTCAAACTTTAAATAAGTGTAGAATGTTATGATAAAAATAATTAATTACTGTATTTAATAGTCATCTACTAGTAAAAATAATCTATAAGCTTGAAAACCATCTATGTGCTTGTTTAGTTCTCAAAGCTTATTAATAAGGCTAGCAATAAGCCAATAATAATCTCTGGGCTCATTTATTGAACAACCACTAGACACGTTTGTTAGTTTACGAACGAGTGCCTAACCCATTCATATTGAAACAGAGGGAGTATTTCGCTTCAAACTTGGTCCAAAATTAAGGTGAATTCAACGTGAAAAGATTCGGTGCATCAATACTTCCATGCATCAGGTGCATCAGGTACCCATTTAAAGATTTCAGGTGGGTACTGTAGCCACTTGAAACTTCATCATTGGTACTTGTACCCAAATTGTACTATAACAATGGTACAATACCACATATTGATCAATCCAAAATAAATATGTGGTGATAAATATGTGGTATTGCACCATTGTTATAGTACAATTTGGGTACAAGTACCAATGATGAAGTTTCAATTGGGTACAGTACCCACGTAAAACCTTTAAATGGGTACCTGATGCACCGGGTGCACCGAATTATTGATGCACCGAATCCGGACTCGGGAGTATAATTTTGGGGATAATATTTCAAAAGATACTATTTCAACTTACTCGTGATAATTGATTAAAAATCTGTATTTGTATCCAATGTGGTTGCAAAATTTGTTTATTTTGTCAATTGAAAATCAAACTAGACTGTTGTTTGTGAATGGAGGGATTATTTTAAGCTGTAAACTCTGTTAGTTCGTACATCTTCTTTTTTTATACTTTGATAAAGTCTTGAACTGCTTGTCGAAATGCTTGAACCAGATTTGCATCTGATGATATGTAAAGATACTTAAAATTTATTGTTTCACTTGTGGTATCGGTAGATGAACGAGTGTTTGTGCTATTTTATATGTGCATTTGTGGGATGTTGGTTGGTTAACGGATTGAGTAGCGTTATATTAGGAGGTGGGTTCTTTGTGAATTGGAAGTGAAAATGTAACGGGAGATCACTAGTTGATAATATGCTGCATTGGTATTATACTCTTGATTAGGTTGAAAATGTTTTTGCAGTACGCCAATAGTCAATACTGTGTTGCGTGGACTTGTGACATAGAGGTGAATGTGAACCGAATGTTTAGAGTGCGAGATCATTTTGAACTCCTACTAGTTAAGGAAGTATCTATCACCATAATATGACATCAGTCATCTATGGTTAAAGAAGTGCTGGAGTATATAACGCCAAAAATTGGATAAAGGGACATCATAGGAGACTGCCTAAAATATAGTTATCTGTAAGAGGAAAACACATATTGAGGAATGTATGTTACATGTAAATTAGGACTGATGCAGTATCATTCTAGTTGGCGGTAACTTTGGTTCAACTGAGCAGTCACTTTAAGCAAATAAGGTAGTACTGTGAACCTTAGTGTGCTGAAATTAGTGATGAAGTTAAAACGTGAACGAGTACTGTTAATAGGTGCACAAGTTGCATTTGATATGTTCCATGTTTTTCTCTCTATTGCATGACTTGTTAAGAGTTTACAAAGTGATTTTCTTCTTAGGATTAATGGCTGCGAAAGCTGTCAGATCAGTTGCAAAATTAGTTGGGGAGTTCCAATATCCATGGCGTGATAAGTTGGAAAAATATAAAGGCGAACTTTCTAAGGGAGTTTGGGGTTACTGGGAGCTTGGAGCTTGCTCGTTAGCGTGCTAGAGTCCGCAAGGAAGTACTTCTTGCTGGGGAAAATTGGCCATATGACCCAGAAAGGAAAGAAATGAAAGACAAGCGCAAGGGACATAAATGTGATAGGATAGCAGCAGAAAAGCGGGCAAATACAGCTAGATTAATGGAGCAGATGCCTAAGAAATTAGCAGAGTACCGGAAGAGAAAGTGGGAGAGAAAGATGAAAGAAGAAGAGGATACTGCTAAGAAGGCTCTGCAGGAATAGGTCCAGTGTCACTATTTAGCCTTGATATATTTTTCTTAATGTGACAGTTCAAGGAATGCTGCATCTACCTCTATTATCCTTACAGTATGCAATTAACTTTACGATTACTTCTGTTGATTGATTTATGGAAGTTTCTTCTGATAAACATCTTGGGAGAATCGAGACCTAATAATAGATTTTGCTGTTTCTATTGCTATAAACCAGAAATAATCTCATTGCCAACTGCATTGCTTGTTTTTTTGTTTGGCATCCCTGTTATTATCTACAAGAAGTTGTGATCCCTGCCTGCCAAAGCAAACCCATCTGGGACTTTCGTCATTATATTTCACTTCGATTCCACCTTCTTTCGATCCATAAATTGAGCATTAGTACTTATTAGTGAAAACTCCCGACCATTTTCGTACGTTTTAGCCTGAACCCTTAACTTAAAAGTATCCCAAAGCTTTGCAGATAAAGAATCTTGAATGTTGAATCTAAGAATAAAGTTGCTAGTCGATGAACGGTAAATAATTATACATCCTCAAGTGGACAATTTTTTGCTTCTAGAAGCTAAATAGACAATATTGGGGATTGATTTTAGTGGCGCACAAGAATCATGATAGGTTCAAGGTCGTGTGGTGGTACTTCTACTTTCATTTTCTACATTTGGTTTTGGTTGAAGATGTGCATTTTTGTTATGACGTGTGGCATTTCACTAGCCAAATGCACACAATAACATCAACTAATGCTACTGTAAAATGATGAAAGGCTAAGGGCGTGCACAATGTAGACATTATGTTGACGTAAATGCTTCAAATTCCCATTTGCCTCATTTCCCCTCTTCTTAAGCTTTGTTTGTTACACATGAGAAGTGGATGATACATGAACCAAAAGTGCCAATTGAGACAGGTAGCAATTCCTATTTTTTGGTCGACATGCTGTATGACATTGGTGTGTCATTCTATTACCATTCTCATCTAGGAAATTACAGAAGACGGAAACTTGGGGCATCGTTGTAATAAGAACTCTGCTCTCAAAATGACTCGACGCTCGTTCCTTTTACCTCTCTAAGTAGAAATATCATACCAATCAAATGGGACACTCTTTTTATTATGGGGAGGTCTTCAGCGACGAGTCCATCGTTTCCTTTTATCATTTCAAGTTTCTTTGGCATACAAAACACCGTCACATGGACTTACCCCAAGTGAGCAAATTACTCGAAGAATCCTATCCTTAAGGACATCATGCCCAAAATGCCATCATCACATGATTACTTTTGATTAACAAACCTCCACAGTAGGATCAATACTATACTCATTCGCATATTGATAAGCCAAAAAAAGTTAGTTTTACTACCAACCCTCCAAAAAGACTCATAGTTGATATTGACTTCCGAACAAGAAACATGTATCTTGTTTGAGTCACTTTCCACTTACTAATAATCTCATCAGTTTTTTTTGCCAAATATTTCATATTACCCATTCTTGTTAATCTTATCACTAAAATAAGATCACCCACGATATTAAAAAAAAAGTCACCAACTTCTATCACCTCTGTGAAATAACCATTTTTATTGCTTTCCATCATCAGTGGGGTGTAATACTGTAGGCCATTTTTGCATGCGCACTTAGAGTGGCTACAAATATTATCTGCAGAATACAGATTGCAGATTTGCAAATCGGTGCGCATACGCATTAATTCATAAACTACTCTTCTTAGTTAACACAAGACTATCAGAATCAAGTCTTGACGAGTATAAATAGGAGCTCTCATTACACACTCTTCCAAACAACACATTCAAACAACATGAAGGGTGTCCTAGTTTTCTTCTGTTTGTTCATTCTCTCAATGTTGCAAGGGACTTACACGGCTCGAACGAAACAAGATGAGATGTATATTGTGTATATGGGAGCTGCACCTTCAACGAATGGCGTCAAGAGAAATGACCACAATAAGCTTCTTAGCTCGTTAATGAGAAGGTTGATCTATATCCATCTATAATGCAGCAGGAACTATTTTCTGTTGTTTTTTATTTTGATGCATGCAATGTATTGTACATGACATTTTATATAAGCAAATTTGTCTAATATTGAGTCAGGAACAAGAAGAGCGTCGTGCACAATTACCAAACTGGCTTCTCAGGATTTGCAGCTCGTTTATCGAAGGTAGAGGTTGCATCGATTACGCGAACACCAGGAGTTGTATCCGTCTTTCCTGATCCAATCTTGAAACTCCATACAACTCGTTCATGGGATTTCTTGAAATATCAAACTGACATTATAATAGATTCGAGTCCAAGCTCAGCCTCGTATGGGGGAGACTCTATAATTGGCATCTTAGACACAGGTAACTTACGTCTCCACTCAAAATTCTGAACTCAGTTCTTTCATTTAGTTACTTGCTCTCATTTCTATGCAATTTCAGGAATTTGGCCTGAATCAGAGAGTTTCAATGATAAGGGTATGAGTTCAATCCCCGCCCGGTGGAAAGGAACTTGCATGGAAGGTCGCAATTTCACTACCTCCAACTGCAATAGGTGAACTTTTCAGTTTTCACACTTAAAATAAATACTCCCTCCGTCCCTAAAAGATTGTCACATTTTGACTTTTGTGGTCAATTACAACAAAATTTGATCACGAATTCTCACTAAACGAAAAGAAATAATATAGTCTTGTGCGACCTCGTTAGATTCGTCTCAATATATATTTTTGAAATATCAACTTATTATAATTTTTTTGCATTTAGAATAAGAGATATTTGTATTTTAAATCGTGTTTTATTGACCACCAAAAGTCAAATGTGACAATCATTTAGGGACGGAGGGAGTATATAAAAGATCAATAGTGTTCCACATATAAAATCCCTTAAGTACCATGCACTTTGTTGACGATTAATTCAGAGTACTGACTATATTTGATGCAATCTTAACAGGAAGTTAATCGGAGCAAGATTTTACTCTGACACTGGATCTTCATCCCAAGGTTCCCCCAGGGACGAGAACGGCCATGGTACTCATGTTGCCTCCACAGCAGCTGGAAGACCCGTCTCCAATGCATCATACTACGGTCTCGGCACTGGAACAGCCACAGGAGGCTCTCCGTCGTCTAGAATAGCAATGTACAGAGTCTGTACTCTTGAGGGATGTCGTGGATCATCGATCCTCAAAGCATTTGATGATGCTATAGCTGATGGGGTGGATGTGTTATCTTTGTCGCTTGGCTCATCAGGAGGATTTGCACCCTCATTTTCAAATGATCCGATAGCGATTGGATCGTTTCATGCAGTTCAGAAAGGCATCACTGTGGTCTGCTCTGCTGGAAATGATGGCCCTGATGCTAAAACAGTTGTAAATGTTGCTCCGTGGATATTAACAGTTGCTGCGACCACCATTGATCGTGATTTTGAAACAGATATTGTGTTAGGTGGAAACAAGGTGATCAAGGTAATTATATCAAAGAATTGCCTAATTCTAAATTTTGATTCTACGATTGATGAACTAAATTTTCGCGTCTTGATTCTCAGGGGGGAGGTATTAGTTTTGGTAACATTCAGAGTGCCCCTGCCTATGCATTGTTATATGGAGCCTTAGCTAAGTCAGATTCTGCTAATGTAGCCGCCAGCGATGCAAGGTCTGTAACATGAACACATCCCCCCCCCCCTTCCCCTCCTCTTTCCTTCGTTTCCACTTAATGGCCTTGTTCTATGGATTAAATGCATGGAAATTCCTCTAGGAATTGTAATCCAGGCTCATTAGATAATACTACGGTGAGGGGCAAGATTGTGGTTTGCCAAAATGACGATGGTGAATACTCACCCAGAGAAAAGAAAGAATCATTAATAGGTTTGGGTGCGACCGGAGTAATACTGATAGACGACAATGCAAGAAGTGTGGCCTCCAATTATGGATCATTCCCGATGGCTGCAGTAACTACGAAAGATGGTTCTCAGATCCTGTCATATATAAATTCAACCAGGTAAATTGCTTATTGCAATTTGTTAAAGAAATAATATTGATCATAAGATGATTCTAAACTTTGTATGACTTTTTACAGTCAACCTGTGGCAACTATTTTGCCAACTAAAACAATTGGAAACTATAAACCAGCTCCTACTGTGGCCTACTTTTCATCCAGAGGCCCTTCACCTGTTACCAACAACATCATCAAGGTGAAGTAGAAGATGTCGTTTTTATACCTTTTCTTGAGCAATAGACTAGATCAAATAAAAAGAATGACTGAATTTTCTATTTTGCAGCCAGATATTGCAGCGCCTGGTGTGAACATTCTTGCATCGTGGCTTGCTAATGATGACAAGATCACTCTCTCGCACAACAAACCACCGTTGTTCAACATAATATCTGGTACGTCAATGTCCTGCCCTCACGTCTCTGGTCTTGCTGGGACAGTAAAGTCTCAGAATCCATCTTGGGGGCCGTCAGCTATCAGATCAGCCATCATGACTACAGGTAGAAATCAGAATCTGAACAACGTAGGATAAAATTATCTAGGATATTAATAACCTCTGATGTTAACACTCATTTGCAGCAATTCAAATAAATAATTTGAAGGCTCCAACAACGACAAATTCTGGATCAGTTGCGACACCATATGACATTGGAGCAGGAGAAGTGAGCATATCAGGACCGTTGCATCCTGGACTGGTCTATGAGACCGCGGATATAGATTACCTGCTGTTTCTCTGCAACACTGGCTATAACATATCCAAGATCAAACTCATTGCAGCAACAATCCCAAGTGGATTTTCATGCCCTACGAACTCCAGTGAAGATTCAATATCCAACATAAACTACCCATCAATAGCTATTTCCAATGTTCAAGCAAATAAAATCAAAAAGGTTACTCGAACAGTGACTAATGTCGGTGAAAATGAATCAACATACACAGTGGTGGTGGATGCTCCAACTGGAATAAAGGTCGAAGTTGTACCAAATAAATTGCAATTCACAAAAATGAACCAGAAGCAAACTTATGAAGTAAGTTTCACACCAACCAGTACACCTAATGACTACACATTTGGCTACATTACATGGACCAACGAAAAGTACAGAGTCCGCAGTCCATTTGTTGTAAGCACCTAGAATATCAGTCAAGTTGCTCGATATAACAGTAACATCGTAGAATCGTATGTTTCAATAAAGATTACCAATTTGTACACATTAAACAAGGAGATGGCCATGAGAACCATTAACGAAACAGTTGGACAACAAGACTCTAGGTACTTTTGTTCCTTTCGCAACAGATAAAAATCCTACCCTTCTAACTATGATTTTTGAATTCATTCAAGTTATGTTAACAGCCAAAAAATAAGTCGTCATTGTTAATAGTAGATCATAGCACAGAAAGCATTCACGAATCATATCAAGATTGCAACAGGAAATGAAGATATCACCACTTATATTTGAATAACATATATTATTACAACATCACCCTTTGAAGTGTAAATGTCACTTCGTGAATGCTAATATGAAATCCAAAAGGAAAAAAAAATATAGGACCTAGATCAAATCTAGAAAAACTGACTTGCATATTTTGATAGAATTTGTTGAACCAAGACCTTATAACCTTGTTCAGAGGGATGGAAACTATCCCAAAAGAAGTGCTTGTTCACATCCGGACAATAGGTAGTGACTGGATTACATAAGAATGCTACTTCGAGGTATCCTGTACCACAGCATCCTTTGTCTACGTAATCAAAACCTGCAAAAGATGAAACAAAATTATATATCTTATCTATCAATGGCTAGAATAAGGGATTCTAGGTTTAACCCAAAACAAGTTACTAATAGAAAATTAGTTGCAATCACGTAAGTAATCTCTTATACTTTGACATATGTAATGTGAGACGAGTTCTACTGCAATAAGGATATAGGAGGGACATTGTTCCTTGTAACAAATCATTCTTGAAAAATGGTCTTAGGATTCTACACACTTCCTAAAACATATATTGATACCATTTCCACAATAAAATGCAGGGCCTATTGACTTCCTAATCAGGGTGCCAATTAATACAAAACTGTGTAAACGACTTCACTTTATGATACAATATAAAAAATTCCATACATTAGTGATCAAGGGGTGACAATGGGTATTTCAGGAGAAATCAAAATTTTAGTGTAACGACTAAGTATTTAGACATTTTCTAGATGATTTGTTGTAGAAGGCTACAAGAATGTAGAGATTATATATACTACTGACCATAGCTTTGAGGTTTCTGGATGATTTGTTGCAGAAGGCTATATATATCAACAAACACCAGCTTGGAGTCAGGGAGTTGGTTTCCGAGGGACTGAAGCTCAGTTTCCATCTTCGCGTTGAAGAATGTAGCTCCCTCGTTGAATGGGCCGCTGCAAGATCTTTCATGCCCCCCTCTAGTAGTCCTTACTGCCGGTATACACCCTATCGGAGCAATGGCAAATACACCGATTCTCCTAGCTCCCAATTTGTATAGTTCCTGGATGTCATACAAACATTGAACTCTACTAATTGAGTAAATGTACCCAAATCCGGAATCCAGGATTCAAATTTAGTGACAACATTTTGAATATTAACAAAAGATGGCGCAATATGAAAAATGTATAGACAATTTTCAAAAGTTGAGACACATGTAGAGGTTGATAGCAGGGCAAACAGAGCCATGCCCCAGAACTTCTATAATTTTATGAAATTTTATAGCACATGACCACAAAAGTTCGAATAGTTTTGTTTATAAAATTTATAATTAATCATTTTCTACTTGATCCCTTGCAATTTCTTTCTCCTTCCGCCCCCTCAGACACATGGCTAAAATTATAAGGATGTCAAACATAAAATAAGTAGAATGATGATGAATATATATAGTTACCTGTACGAAGTCTAATGCATAGGAAGCCAAGAGATTAGCGTAGGTAGGAACATCCAACTTCTTACGCTCAGTGATATAGTTGAAATAATTTACTATAAAATCATCATTTCCTGAAACCACTAAATACAAACTGTTTTGCACAATGAAATTCGTCTTTTCCGCTCCTACCAAACTTGTTAGCTTCCCAGTGTACTCTTTGAACAACTCTAGTTGTCTGTCTAGAGATAATACATGTGGCTGCAATATCAAATGATTTCATGAAACACTAAGTCACTAACTAAAAAATGTTGTCGACAGCTTTTGTAGCTTGGATTAGCAAATGGCTTACCGTTAAATCATTAGTAAGAGGGTCGAAGCCTGAAGCACCAGAAGCAAAGCTGACGCCCGTAGGTAGATCGGAACTTTTCAAATTTGGATCAAGATAAGCTGGAAGCAGCTCCCCTATTCCCAATTCCTCAACTGCACCAATCAAGTTACCTCATAATTTCAGAAATATAGAACACACGATTTTACATAGAGTTACATACCAACTAGACTACTCAAATTTTTAGTGGTTCGACTAAACCATCTTGAACAATACCAGGTCCGCCCCTGCTTGGCTATATGATTATTATTGTGTTCACGCAATGTACGGGTCTGTCAGTGTCAGACAAATGCAGATTGCAGTAATGGAACTTTACATAAGACAACATTGTATTAATACGTCTGTACATGTCATTTTAGGGGAAGTTGCTATGGTCCCATGACATCATTATACTGTGTGCCGTCTAATAAAGACTTCCGGACAAGTGGACTAACTGAATACTCATAGTACTATCTTTCTAGGAAAGTGATGAGGAAAAAGAAAATAAATCATACTAAATCAAGAAATGAAACAATACCAGCCAATTTTGGTTTCTCATAGTATATGAAAGATTGTTTTGGAGGAAAACAATGAAATTTCAATTACCTACAAAGTCCACAGCTGTCTTCCCATTCGAAAATCGACCAGTTGGGTTTCCGTTTATTAACAAATCTTTTCCGTAAGGTAAGAATGTAGCCTTTGCAGGTGTAATGACACCATTGTTGTTTCCTTGATCAACAAGCGAGTCACCAAATGCGATAAGGGCTGGAAAAGTTACATTTGCAGGCAAGTTCACAATTGATTCACATATGTTATTGGATAGATATATAACAAATAACAATGTGCACAACTTGATTCTGGATTTCACCACCACAATCTGCATGGTGTTGGAGTGTTTTGGGGGGTTTATTGGAACTAGCAAGAGTTGTATGTATTTATGTATGTTCTTGCATGATCATTAAATCATGATATAGAACACAATAGAAGAAAAGCAGATAGGTAGGTGTATATGGTGGTTTGTTTAAGGAGAATATATATAGTAGAGGGAGTAGTGGTACATTGGTAGTGTATACGATTAACAACGAGTTAAACTGAAATAATCGAATGTGCTAGCAGTTCTTTTTTAGTAAATTAGCGATGATGTGAGTTTCGAACTCAGGACATTAGTCTCTAGCAAGAGCTTTTTTATTCGATTAACTCGAATGTACTAACAGTTGAACTAAAACTTTTGATCAATTAGGCGGATAAAATTAACGGAGAGGGAACGAGAATTATTATAATATTAACCGTAAAAGAACACGGGTCACACTTTGTCGAAACTTTAATTCACATTAATTTCATTTGTAGGCCTAACTGTCATTTGCTCTCCTTTAGTTCACATTAATTTGCTCTCCTTTAATTCACATTAATTTGAACCTCAGTTTTTCTAATATAACAGTAGCATGCCTTTCGGTGTGAGAGAGAAAATGTGTAGTAGCCAGTAAGAACTATAGACTTATTATAAATAATGTCAGTCTCAGTTTCCATCAATTATATTCATGCAAAAGTTAAAAGGAAAATGAATAGTATTCGGAGTATATATATGGGCAGAATAACATGGACTATGTACAAACTTAGTTGTACATAAATTTAGAAGCTTAAATTACAATTTTAAAAAATGAGGGGTCGCATATATTTTTGGGGTTCGCCTGGCTTAGGTCTGCCCTGTGCACTAGGGTTCTTTAGATGATTCACTTGATTGCATGTCAGTTAAATGAGTGTAGCAATAATTAGCCACTTGAGAAATTAATGAGTGGAGCCGTCGTCAAATATGGCTATGGTTTATAGTTTATGGTTGAGGTATATATGAAAGTGGGGAGTATTTTCAGAATATTTGTGCTATTT